>PITA01024926.1:0-25358 GCA_004023965.1 Spilogale gracilis
GACAAAAGCCAGCAAGAAACTGAGTATGGCTGGAGCAGCAAGAGAGAGGGTAACAGGGTGGGACAGTGGGTGGGAGAGATGGAGAGAAGCCAGGCTATAAGGCTCTCATGGGGACTTTGGCCCTTACTCTGAGTAAGCCCTTACTGAGGGCCACTCCAGTGGGCTGGAGCAAAGGAGATCCGTAATCTGACTTTCACTTTAACAGGAGTGGTCTGGCTGCTGGAGTGAGAACAAGTCCCAGAGGACACACAGGGAGGCAGGGAGGCCTGTAATGTGGTGTGGCAATCGTCCAGGCAAATGAGAACAGTGGATCAGAGGCAGACATGGTGACAATATGTCTTGGACATCCTGGAGTGTTGTAATGGGGCAGGGTGAGGTGATGGGGACCAAGTGTGGCCCCAGCCCGCAGCTTCTTGGGCCTTGGCCTCTGCCCTGAGCTCCCCCATTGGCTCTGACCACCTCAGCCCACTTGTACCTTAGTGCAGCCACCCCCTCCCCAAGGCTCTGTTCCCTCCCCAGGGCCCAAGGGGAAGGGGAAGGAGACAGGAAGCAGGAGGAAGCACTGGGGCGATCCCAGTGTCCTGGCCAATCTGTTCCCAGCAGTGGGCGGATTTCCGGGACTGAATGGCCGGAAACTCTGGGCAGGGACACCTCACCCGGGAAAAGCTGGTGGAGGTGAACTACACAGGGGAGGGCTTCCCACCCTACCTTGCTCCCACCACTGCTAGACAGAGAGAAGCAAAAGGGCTGTGGCTGGGCTGCAGCTTGAGAGACTGTGTTTTTAAGTCAGGAAGGACTATGCAGGAGGGAAGGTTAGCAGTAGAGACTCTAGAATGTCAGAACAGGGAGGGCAGTCAGCTTCTCAGTGAGGAGCCCCCGGCCTCAGGAGCTGGGGGAACGCTGTATGGAATTCTGCCCTGGGAATCCACACCTTATCTGTGATTTTTGAGGCTCAGATTTTTTGCGTATGTTTTAAATAAAGTATATTTTATTAAATTTATGACATTTAAATTTCAATATTGGACTTCTGGATGGGAGGAAGCAGTTCTCCAAAGTTTGACCTCCCTCCCTATTTTGTAGATGGGAATACTGAGGCCTGTCCCAGCCAGAGAAAATTAAATTCTAATGCTAGTGGTCAACACCGGTTGAGTGTTTACTGTTCACGTATTCCTTCTAGCAATCGTAAGTTTCTACTATGTGCCAGGCACTGTGCTGGGGGCTTAACAATGAGACAATGTCCATGCGCTCACGAAGGTGTCAGGTAATTAACAGTCAACAAATAAATATAAAATAATCATTTCAGGCAAAGGCTGAGGAAAATAAAGCAGGGCTGAGGACAGAGAGTGAAGGACCAGGGAGTGAAGGACAGAGAGTGAAGGACCTACCTAGAATAGCTAGCGTGGTCAGGGAAGGTTTCTCTGAGGAGGGACATTAAGCAAAACCCTAAACAAACTAGGGCGTGTGTGGGGCAAGCTTCATGGAGGTCTGGAGCTGGGTGTAGGTCGTTCTAGGCGGAGAGAACAGCAGGGGCAAAGACCCTTGAAAGAGTGAGCTTGGCAAGGAAGCCAATGTGTCTGGGCAGAATGAGGGATAGAATGAGTGAGGGAGACATGTTGGGGGTTGGCAAGGGGGGTGGTCGGGTGCCCTCAGGCTACACAGGCTTGTCGACTGGGGAACATATGGCCCAGTTGATGCCTGTTTTTCTGCGTAACGATGGTACGTCTCCACTCTCACAAGGGAAGAAAGTTATGGTTTGGGTGCTACATTACATAGCTAGCCATTTGCAGGCCACGGAGAGGGGTTTGGATCTTGTTTGGTGAGAGGAGGGCGCCCAGGGGCACGGGGGGGGGGGCTGCTCTGTGCACCTCACCTGGTTGTTTTCACCTGAGTGCCTCTGGGGGTTCAGTGGAGGCCAAGTCGGGTGTGAGAACAGACTGAGAGCCAGCGAGAAGGCTGCTTGCTGTGTGCTCTACAGAGCACATGGGGCTCCTGGACGGAGAGAGGGCTGACCCTCGGAGAGAGGTGGTCAGGATCTATTTTGAAAGTAGAGCTTCAGGATTTCCTGATGGGCTGGGTGTGGAGTGTGAGTGGAGGAGGGGGCACAGATGACTGCAGGTTTTTTGGCCCAAACAAAGCAACAAGGATGCAGCTGACATCAACTTGCGTATGATGGGAAGCGGATGTGGGGGGCAGGGGCGTGGCAGCAGGGGGGCGGGGAGCGACAGTCCTGCTTTGGATATGACAAGTTCACAAATGACTTCAGACAACCAAGAGGAGATGCTGAGGAGACAGTTGGGTTTACCGGGCAGAAGTTGAAGGGACGGTTCTAGGCTACATCAGAGAAGGGATGGCATTTAAGGTCAAGGCCTGGGGGAGGTGGCTTACAGTGTCCCTCACAAGGAAGAATAGTATTAATCTGGCTCCTGGGAAGGATAAGCACTCCCGGCCCCTGAAGGCTGAGGGGGTCGATTCCACCACAGCCAACAGTCCCCAGCTCGGTATGCTGCTGAGTGGGCCCTTCTGCACCACATAGAGAGTGTAGGGTGGATGGGGGGGCACCAGCATTGTGGGGTGGGGTAAGAACCCTCAAGCGTCCTGAAGCCAGGTGAGGACAGCATGATTCAGGAAGCAGGCCTCTTGTTAGGTATGTAACACTGATCAGCTCCCAGAGTCCTTGCAACAACCCGATGAGGCCGAGGCAGTCATTGTCCCCGATTTCCAGGTAGGAAACCCAGGCTCAGAGAGGCGAGGGGACTTGTCTAGCGTTGCACAGCTGGTGGGTGGAGGAGCAGCCCCGCCAGCTGATTCCAGTAAGTGCTGTCAGCTGCGATGTCTGCTCCTGCCTTCAGGATGAGCCCTCTTGGGGTGCTCAGGCCAGGTGCTGGCAGCTGGTAAGGCTGGGGACATTCACGTCTCTTCTCTCCTTCCAGGGTCGCTGGAGAGCCAGAGGCTGGTGGGGACTATGTGAAGGTAAGCGAGGCCAAGCAGGGGACACCGGATGGCTCAGAGCCTGCTCCCTGAAGGGCACAGTTCTTTTCTGAGCCTTGTTAGGGGACAGACCTCACTGCCTCTTCCGAAGAGGAGAGGGTCTCAGGGTCAGGGTGGTGCCTGGGTCTGGTTTCACTCCCAAGGATCTTCTTCCCATGCCGTCTTCTCTCCTGGTCCCAAAACCAGACCCCGCTCCCACCGCCCCGCCACCTGCCAGGTGCCTTGGGCCCTGGGGTGTCTCCATGCACAGACCTAGTCCCACTTACACTCTGAGCATGTGCTGGTGTTGAGAGGTGGGAACAAGGAAAGATGGCTCGGTTTTCATCACAGAGAATGGGCCTGGCTCACATTTACCACAAGCTTATAATTTGTCCCGGGCACTACAAATGTTGAGAATGCAGCTTTGAAATGATGGTAAAGAGAGTAACATGACATCTTGTGAGTCTTCTGTGTGCAGAGCCCTGTGCTGGCCGCCAGCCCTGGAGGGGAGACAGTTCTGAGCTCTGTACATGAATGAGGTCTTTGACTTCCTCTCTCATCACTGGGCAGGGAAGGCCTTCCTGTACCCATGTACATATGGGGAACTTGGGGCCCAGAGAGGCACAGCTAGTTGCCCACAGCCACACAGCTACCAAGGGACAGAACTGAGACTGTAATCCAATTTTATTTGATGCCAAGACCATGGACAGTGTCCTTGGCCTTCCACTTCCAAAGCATGCACACCGAGCCAGGCTCCCTGCTGAATACGGAGCATAGAGCAGAGGGCCCGGAGGACTAGGTCTTGTGTTCAAAGGGCTCCTGGTCCACCTGGGGACCAGGAGAGAATCACATGGTGGTTTAGGTCTGGGTTTTGTAATCCAGCAGATTTAGCCCCAGATCTGCCACTTACTTGCTATGTGACTTTGGGTATGGGGGTCCTCTCCCTGCGCCTCAGTGTTCCTTTATGAAGTGGGGTAGCAGTGGCTCCTCCCAACTAGAGTTGTTATGGGTTAGTGAGTCCATGCCCATAAGGAGGGTTGTTGGACCTGGAACAGAGCACGCTGGCCTGGCTCCTGACCCTGGGGACATTCCATTATCCGAGATGCTGCCTATAAAGCCCCATTTAAGTGAGTGGCCATGAGACAGCATGGGAAGTGCTCAGATATCTGTCCCTCACCATCATCAGAAGCCTCAGATAGGAAGCCACTGGAGCTCAGCAGGTAGGGGATGACTTTCAATTTGGGAGATGGGGAGGGGGAGATCAAGGAAGGCTTTCTGGAGGAGGAGGCATTGAAACCAAGCCATTGCAGTTGATCATGAACGTTCACCAACATCCTGTCCCCAAAGGAAAAGCTGAAGAGGAGCAAAGATAAGCAGAGATAGACAGAAGAGTGGTCCAAGCAGAGGCAACAGTGTGGGCAAGTTGGGTGAGCCCAGGAAGTGCAGCCCAGGGCAGTGATCAGCTGAGCTGGAGCTGCTGCTGGAATCTGGGCCCTGGCTCTCCAGAGCCCTTACACCACAGGGGGATGGAGGCCTCATGGAGAACTGGCACCAAAGCCAGTGGGTAGGACACAGGGGACACACATTTTAGCACCCCACAGTCTTCAGATCCCTGGCAAGGTAGTGAGATCTCTGTCACTGATGGTAGTAAGATCCTTATGAGGATTATTAGCTTGTATTTTTCCTGTAGTTTATGGATCTAAACATATACTTTAAAATACTATAAAAGAAATAATACCTGTTCACTGGAACTAATTAAAGGATGAAGTCAAAAGAACATTAGTTTTAGCTTCAAGCCTCAGACAGTGATAGAATCAATAGTTAGTTAGCAACAATCCATTCCTGCCCTGAGGTACTAGCTTCCAGAACTCCAGGCTTCTCAGACCACAATGTGAATAATTTGATTCCAAGTCAAGGATTCTGAAGTTCCAAGACCATAAAATTCCATCCTCTGTGCTCAAAGCTTCAGGTGTATTTGTAGAAAACAATCAAACAGCTGAGGCCCAGAAAGGTGGGCTCATATCCCTAAGGTCACACAGCCTATCAAAAAGATATGTACCCGAGGCCTGACTCATGCAGAGTCAGGAATGACTCCCCGTTAATTCTAGGGCAGAAGTCCAGATCGTAAGACAATATGCTTGGCAACAATAGCATGCATTTATTGAGCATTTACTTTATGCCTGGCAACTTAAAGTGCATCGAACTCAGGCAAGGCTCAGAAGAGTTCTGTGAGCTCAGCACAGGTATGTTTCCCGGATGAGTGAATCTGGGCTCCAAGAGAAGGGGCTGGTGGGATGGAGGTGGCTGCCCTTGCTAGCGGAATCCAGGTTGGTGCCCTAAGCCTTGAGCCTTACTGGCTCTCTGCACCCCCAGTCTGTCAGTCCAGCAACCCGCGATTCGCGATTCTCTTCCAAAGTCCCTGATTCCAAATCAGAGGTGAGAAATCCTGGGCTCTGGGAGATTTCCCTGGGCCACAAAGGATTTGGGCAAACGCATACAGGGATCTTTCCAGCTTTAGATATGATTTAATTCAAAGTCTTTGCCCGCTCTGGGTCAGTGAGGGGTACGGTGAGTTGGGGGAGCCGGGAACCCCCCAACCCCCGGGCGCAGACATCCCCACGTTATCCCGCTGCCCTCCCATCCCCCCCGTGACGGCCCCCCTAGGCGGGTCCTCTGCTCCGCTTCCCCCGACTCCAGGCTGCCCTACGGGACTGGAGCGAGGGGGGCGAGGGGCGTGGAGCGGAGGGCGGGCGGAGGGAGGAACAATGGCCCCCTCCCCTCCCGGACCAGCTGGAGGGTGGGGTCTCCCCGCCCCGCCTCCCCGCTCCTCCCCCGTCAAGGCGATGAGGTAATCGCGCCTCCGAGAGGCACGCGCAGCCGGTGCCCAGCCCGGTCGCTCCCCGCGCCCCTGCCCCGCCGGCCGCCGCCCCCCGCACCGGCCCGGCCCCGGACGCCCAGCCCCACCATGACCGAGCGGTGCAGCCTGTGGAGCGCCCTTTCGGCCGCAGCCTGCTGCTTCTACCGCGGCTCCTTCGTGCAGGTGCAGGTGAGGGGGCGGCTCGGCCCCCGCCAGGCGCTACGGGCTGGGACCCCGGCCGTTCCGCCCCGGGCCCGGGGGCCGGGAGCCGCAGCCGGGTGGCGCCTTGCAGGGTCTGGCGGGGCAGGGGCAGGGGCAGGGGCAGGAGCTGCAGGAGGGGGCGGGGTCGCCCCAGCCTCACCTCTGGGCGCCGGGACGCTCCGCAGGGTGAGGGTCCCGGCTGCCGCTCCCGGGACTCGGGGCTGCGGGGCTGCCGTTTTGGTCCTGACTCCTCCGCAGGGGGAGCTGAGCTGGGGCACTGTGTTCCGGGAGCTGCGGTCCCTGGTGTCCTGCCGGTACTCCAGCGAGTGCTCCGGCCCCTGCGGCTGACCCGGGCAGCCTGGCTCCCCATTGTACCGGGAGCGCCGGGCTGGGGTCCGAAGGCTGAGTGAGGGGCGGGAAGCTGAAAGGGTGCTGCGGGTCCCAGGGCTAGGGCCAGGGCGCCCGCCACTCTTCCGCCCTCCAGGTGGGCTGGGGCAGGCTCGGGGCGTGGGGCTCCCAGCCCAGCCGGCCTGGCAGTGCAGGACCGCGCCGCGGCGGTGAAGGGGTTAAACGGAAGGGGGGTGGAGGGGAGGACCCGAACCCCGCCTCTGCGGAGCATCATCTGGGGATGGCCTTGCCTGGGGTTGCCAGACCATAGGAAGCTGGAGGGCGCTTGACGGGCGCGGGCTGGGGGTTAGGAGTTAAGACCTTGACCGGGGGTCTCCGCACTTTTGCCTCCTGACCCCTCTGGGGGACGCCGGGCGCGTCACCCCTGCGCTCCCGGGGCTCACACACACTCTCGGAGCCCGCCTGAATGACGGCCCCGCCGGCAGCGGAGCGCAGCATCCCCGCACCAGCCAATCAGGCGCACGCAGGCGGGGAGGCAGTGAGATCATCTCTGGCCAATAGCGGTGCGCCGAGCGCAAAGATGCTGCATTCGCGCCCCCAGCCCGCAACTCCCACCCACCTACCCCCAGTCTTGGGAGCTGAGGACCCCCTGATCGAGAGTGAGGAGGAGGGCAGAGGACCCTAGGGTTCCCTACCCTCGGGTGTGTGGGAGGAACAAGTTGGTTCCCCCAGATTCTCCCTGTGACCATTGATTATGGCTGGAAAAGTGGAGCCCAGTCTCCTCACCCGCCCCCCCCCCGCCCCGTTTACAGATGAGGCTACCCAGGCTCAGAGGGAAAATGACTAGCTCAAGGTCACACAGTGGTACACAGTCTGTGGCCAGGTTCTTTACCTCGCAGCCCACTGCCCTTCTTTGCCCCATGAACATCTTGCTCCTGCTGTGGAACTGGGGTGAGTTCTCAATTACATGCTTTTTGTCAAGGAGAAGAACCCCAGAAGGCTGGGGGCATTGGTGGGTTTTTTTTTCCCCATGACTCGCAGTCTTCCCTCCCTAGGGTGTGGTGTGGTATAAGGAGGGAGACCAAGGACCCCAAAGAATAGGGAGCTCCATACAGAAGTGTAGGTATCTGAGGACCCCCCAAATTCAGTTCAGCCCTCAGCCTTCCTACCCTTTGGGGATATCAGTTTCTACCCTGGGTAGAGGGTATATGGAATCCCCATCCCAGGACCTGTCTTTTCCTGAGGACATGTACCATCACTGAACCCCACTATCTGTCCCCAGAGCCTTACAGGCTCCTCAAAGCCCCAGTTTTCATGGGCCCATAACTAAGCTGTTCCAGCTTTGCTCACCTTGGTGTGTCTCAGTGTCCTCCCAGGATTTTCATCTGAAATCCTCTCTGACCTCTCCCCCCCTTCTTCCCTGTCCTGATCAATGGCTACTTAAACACCCCTTTCCCAGTCCCCACCGCCCCCCTCCGTGCCCCACCCTTCCCTGCAGGTGCCTAGAAAGCACTAAGCCACTCTCCCACTGAATCTTGAAAAACCCTCTGTGGCTCTGCTGTGGCCTCTAGGTAAATCTCAGCTCCGTACAGCGGCCTGACAGCCCTGCTCCACCCACCCTCATCATCTCTGCTCTTTTGAAGCTTTCCCCCGCCCCAGGACCTTGGCTCTGCCTGCAGGGCCCTGACTCTGCCACTGTCTTCCCAGAAACTATTCCCTGCCCACCTGTTTGCCTGTCTGTCCCTGCCCAGATGCTTTTGCTGGGCTCATGCAGTCCTTCTGCAGGCCTCTATGGAAATATTACCTCTTGAGGGACTCAACTCCCTGACTAGACAAGGAGAGACACTCTTAGCTGCTCCCAGAGCTCTCTGTGCATCTCTGAATGCTCAGAAAACTGGAATTGCTTGTCAGTGTCTGTGTGGCTCTCTCAGAGTTCACCTGTCCTGATGACCTTGGAGCCTCAGCCCCTGGCACAAGACCTATCCCAGAGTGGGAGCTTAATCACTGTTGAAACAATGGAGTCAGAGACTCTACATACCACTGAAGCTGGGAATTAGGGTGTCTTGGCAGCAGTGTGGATTCAGGTAAACTGAGGCAGTGAAGAGCAGAGGGGTGGGGAATGGAGCTGCAGAGTTAGGCTCTGAGATATTTAGAAGGTCTGCAAAGGCAGGGAATGGATTGGAGGACCCCTGGACTCTTGTGAATAGAGGGTCCTGGAAAAAGACTGTTGCCTGGACTGAAGCCAGGACCTCTAGTGCCTCCTTTCTTCTGTCTTGCTGTCTGGCTAGATTGAGGCCAGATCTACCTATCCTAGAACAGCCATCTTTGGGGCTGGGAGTTGGGGACTGGGAGAGGAAGCAATGCCACACATTCTTACAGTGATGAGGACATCTGTGGGCTAGTCACAGTACTCTGGAGTATTGTCTCCTTTCATCCTTGCAACCCCATAATATCCATTTTATAGAGGAGGAAACTGAGGCCCAGAGAACTCACAGGGCACAGCCAGGATTGGGTTGGGCTTTGTAGTGGGGCTGCACCTGGCAATAGGAAATGCCCTCCCTCTGCTCTTGGGCATCCAACCCTGGGCCACAGCAACCAGGAAACCAGGAGTGTCCCCCATGGGCAGGTGGAAGACGGGAGTCATGGACATTATCTCCATCGAGTGACCTTTGGCTTCCCTGCTTAGCCACAGTTTTGCCATCTGGCCAGAATTGCTTGAGACGGCAAAGAGGAAAGGGCCTTGGGAATTGTAAAGGACAGCAGAAATGTCTGTGTGGGGGCCTCTGCTTCTCTGTTTGTAGCCGCCTCCTCCACCCTTCCACTGTATAATTCAGCATCCCAGAATGTATCCTTGTCCATCCAGCCTTATGTTTTTGTCCTGGGTACCTGCCACCTTTCCTCCCAGATCCACCTGTAGAAATCCTGCCTCTCCCCAATGCAAGATCAGTTTGATGGTTTTGGTGCAGAGTGAGTGTTTTGTTGTTACCATTCCCTCCAGGAAGCCTTCCTGGACCACTCCACTTAGACTCTATCTTCTCTCTTCTAAAAGCCATCGGGCTCTTTGCCGCTGTCCACTACAGTGGTGCTGACCTTATTCTGCTCAAGTGTTCCTGTCTATCTTCCTTCCTCTGCCTAGACTATGAGCTTCCTTGAGGACAGGGCCTAGTTTGTTTATTGTTTCATTTACTCCTAGCATATAGCACAGGGCCTGAAACACAGTAGGACTAACTGAGATTTCTTTACTCTTGCTGGGCTGGGGACTCACGGATGTGGACCTTTCTCACACTTGTGCCTAAGTTTTCCCAGGGTCCTAGGATGGAAACAGCTCATCTGGGGTGGGGAGAGGTTGGGAGAGAAGAAAGAAGAGGGCTTCAGACCAGATGCCAACTCTTTGCTGTTTCCTGCCCAGTTCTCCAAGGAGAAGTACATCCTGGACTCCTCCCCTGAGAAACTGCACAAGGAGTTGGAGGAGGAACTCAAACTCAGCAGCACAGATCTCCGCAGCCATGCTTGGTACCATGGCCGCATACCTCGTGAGGTGAGTGGGCCCTGGGTGGGACCTCAGCCCTAGATGCTGTCACACCCCCCCCCCCCCGGCCAGCTCCGCTCAAAGGGGCTCTGACTAACTGCTTGGTTGATTCAGTCCAAGTGGACTGCAGTGAGGTCTAACTCTCTCATTTACTGTGTGGCCTTGCACAAGTCACTTCACCTCTCTGAGCCTCAGTTTCTTCTTCTATGAGATGGACAGTAGTGATAGTACCTGCCTTAAAGGGTTATTATGAGAATAAATGGAACAATGACTATAAAGTGTTAACGATGTCTGACATGCAGAGGGCTCAATGTTGTTATTAGTGTTGTTATAGCTGTTATTATTACTATTATTTTTAGCTGTTTTTTTTCCTGTGGGTCTATACATTAGCCTCTTGTGTGTTTTGTTAGTGAGTGTCAGGGCCTAGGATTCTCAGTTTTGGCAAAGTTGAATTTCTGTGCTGAGGTCCAGAGGAGCTGATAGTCACTTGTTCCCTCTTTCATTCATGCTGTGGATCTTTGTCAAACATCGACCCTGCCAGGCCCTGTCCTGGGCACCAAGAATATGGATAGAAAATGGGTGGTGGCTCCCCCCGAGGGCTGGTGGTCCTGTCAGAGCCCAGCGAGAGAAGTTCAGGAATGGAGTGTCCAGCAGGGAATGTGGGGTTGCCCTGAGGAGGGGACACTGAGGACAGAGGCCAGTGAGAGATGGGCAGGGTGGGAAGGATGCCCAGGCAGAGAGAGCAGCCTGAGGGTACCAAGGCCCAGAGACCTGGGAGAGCCCTGGGTGCTTGGAGGAATGAGGACTGGGAATTCACTGTGCATGAGCCCTGAGAAGGAGCAGGTCTGAGACCCATGTTTCAGATCATGGCGACCATCAGCTCCCCAGACTCTGTGTCCCTGTGCCTACATTCCAGAGTGTCGTGTCCTCCCATTCCCGAGGCTCTGTGCCTGGACCCAGGGCCTGGAGCTGAGTTGCCCCCTCTGAATCTGGGTCACTGCGTCCCCCTTACCAAGCTTTAGATATCTCTGTTCCCTGTGTCCCCAGATCCTGGGTCTGACCCTCCCCTGCCCTGACCCTGCTTCAGACTGATCCCCCCCCACCACAGGTATCAGAGACCCTGGTGCAGCGCAATGGTGACTTCCTCATCCGGGACTCCCTCACCAGCCTGGGCGACTATGTGCTCACGTGCCGCTGGCGCAACCAAGCCTTGCACTTCAAGATCAACAAGGTGGTGGTGAAGGCTGGGGAGAGCTACACCCACATCCAATACCTGTTCGAGCAGGAGAGCTTTGACCACGTGCCCGCCCTTGTGCGCTATCACGTGGGCAGCCGCAAGGCCGTATCGGAGCAGAGCGGGGCCATCATCTACTGCCCTGTCAACCGCACCTTCCCGCTGCGCTACCTGGAGGCCTGCTATGGCCTCGGCCAGGGCAGTGGCAAGGCTGCTGGCCCCTCCAGCCCCTCGGGCCCCAAGGGCAGCCACATGAAGCGGCGCAGCGTCACCATGACGGACGGGCTCACTGCCGACAAAGTCACCCGCAGCGATGGCTGCCCCACCAGGTAAGAAGGGACCCCACGCTAGGCCTCGGTCTCCCCATTTGGCACGTGGGGGTATCCGTCATCAGAGTGCTGGTGAGGAGCAGGACGCCCAGCCACTGTGAACTGGGCGGATGACTGTCCTGGAGCCTCACTGTGCAGCGAGGAAGAGGAGGAGGCGGGGCTGAGAGCGGGATTTGCCAGCAGCTAGGCCCAGGTGACAGCCTCAGCTGAGCATCCTGGGCCCTGCCCCCTCCTCTCATGACCACATTCCTACCCAAAAAGGGCTCTTGCACAGATAGACAGCAAAACTAGGGGGCCCCCTGAGTGCCGCCCTGTCCCTGCGGCCGCTGCTCCCTCTCCTCACCTAGGTAGGCCAAGGTGGGCATCAGAGCCGAGGGCTTTGCAAGGTGCCAAACCACTGCCCAGGGGATGGGACAGGCCCAACAACATTTTGATGACACCCAGTTCCCTCTAGGGCTGGCTGAAATGAGGCCAGGAAAAGCCACAGCAGGAACTCATTCCTGAGGCCCTAGTGTGCACCCAGCCTTGTGCAGAGAGCTGTCTGCGCCCAAGTTCATTAACTCCCATGTCCTCCTGGGAGGTGGCTCCTGTTCACACCCCCACTTTACAGATGAGGGAATAGGTGTAGAGAGGGGAAGCCACTTGCTGAAAAGCGGAAGGACTGAGATTCAAACCCAGGTCTGCAACTCCAAAGTCTGTACCCCTCATTTCTGTGGCCTCTCTGGTTGTTTGAAAGAGACCCACCATCTGGTGCCCTTAGCACTGGGATAGGTCCCATCTCCCTAGAACTGGGCTGGGTGCTATCAGCCAGGAACTGCTGGTGGGATTCTCCGTGGGCACTTGGCGTGCGATTTAGAACCAATGCCCATAATGGTGCCAGGATCTAGCATTCTGAGCATACTATAGGAGCATAGAGGCGGTGCCAGCCTGGTGGGCCTGGTTCCCTCAGGCTCCCCATCCTTTCTGCTAGGCCTGCTTCCCAGGCAGTTCTCTGAATTGGAGGCAGGGCTTTCAGGGAAGAGAGCAGTTGTGCGGGTAGTGGGCTGTACAAATATTCCCCACTCTGTGCTTCAGGCTTATCCTTGCCAATTAGTACTACACTCTCCATGCCTTTTCTGCTTCTGAAGTTCAGTCAATCTAGGATGGAATCAGAGGTGGGGATCCTAAGGCCAGCTGAGGACCCTGCCCTCTGGGCTCTCCGCTCACGAAGGTATATGCTTCACAGCACCTCACTGCCCCAACCCCGGGAATCAATTCGCAACTGTGCCCTCAGCATGGACCAGATCCCGGACCTGCACTCGCCCATGTCACCCATCTCCGAGAATCCCAGTTCCCCTGCCTACAGTACCGGTATGGCCAGAGGATGGGGAGGGCCTGGTGGGGGAATCTGGTGGGAGTGACCTGGGGTGCGCATGCGTGCTCTCTCTGTTGTGAATGACTTTTGTTTCCATGTGTGATTGGGTACGTTTCTTTCTCTTTACTGAGAGTGATGCCTGCAAGAATTTACACTAAAAACCAGCCAGCAGAACTGATCCTGTCTCCATGGGTTGTCACACATTCTTCCCCCAACACAGGCTCCCCAACTTGTCGTAACTACAAGCCTGCCTTTGAACCAACACCCCCCAGTGTAAAAGTTACAAATTCTTTCCTCAAATGATTTATTGGACATTTTCTGAGCAGCACAGTAGAGCAAAGCGTCCAGGATTGAGGATTTAAAGCCTAGCTCTCCCATGTGCTGGGTAGTGACTTCAGGTGGGGCAGTTGACCTCTCTGAGCCTCAGTTTTCTCCTTGTGGACTGAGGATCATGGAAGTACTTACTCCCAGGATGTTAGGGTTAAATGGGTGAAGGTACAGAGAAGGATCTTACAGGCAGGAAGAGCTCAGTATACATGACCTCTCTTTGCGGATGCCAACTGCTGTTGACCAGTGAAAAGCCAGCCTGTCGCCAGCTCCTGGCACACATGTACTCAATAAATCATTGCTAATTCACTGAGAAATAATTCAACGCAATGAACTCCAGCAAGTGTTATTAGCATCCCTGAATCACGGCAAGCTCTTCTAAGTAGTTCAGTGGTTCCCTAAGGCTGCAGCAGCCTTAGGATAGGAGTGAGCAAACTCCTGGGGTCCAGACCATTTGAAAGGATCCTTCAGGCCTGGTCAGTTTACCCAAGGCTGCTGGGCATGGCCTGAGTGCAGGGGTGGGAACATCATCTCTATAGGGTGGGTGGAGCCTGTCCTTTGGGAAGAGGGTGAGAGAACTTCACTGGTAACTAGTCCTCTCCCTTTCTCTCCCTGCAGTGACCCGTGTCCACGCCACCCCTGCAGCTCCATCAGCCACAGCGCTGCCTGCCTCCCCTGTCACCCGCCGCTCCAGTGAACCCCAGCTGTGTCCTGGAAGTGCCCCGAAGCCCCCTGGGCAGTCGGACAAGGGCCCTTATGCCAGCCCCTCCCACACGCTCTGCAAGGCCTCCCCATCCCCATCCCTCAGCAGCTACAGTGACCCGGACTCTGGCCATTACTGCCAGCTCCAGCCTCCTGTCCGTGGCAGCCGAGAATGGGCAGCAGCCGAAGCCTCCAGCCGGCAGGCCAGGAGCTATGGGGAGAGGCTAAAGGAACTGTCAGAGAATGGGACACCTGAAGGGGACTGGGGCAGGGCCTTCATAGCCCCCATTGTGGAAGCCACCTCCTCCTTCAACCCTGCCACCTTCCAGTCACTACTGATCCCCAAGGATAACCGGCCACTGGAGATGGGCCTCCTGCGCAAGGTCAAGGAGCTGCTAGCAGAGGTGGACGCCCGGACGCTGGCCCGGCACGTCACCAAGGTTGACTGCCTGGTAGGTGCTGGGTGAGCACTGGGGCAGGGAGAGCACCTCTGTCCTGCGGCTTTGGGACAGGGCTCTGGGTGGTGAGGAGTTGACCACTAAATGCCCAAAGTGTAGTGAGTGGGCCTGGCTTCCGGCTTAATAGCTGTCCCTTACTTGCTGTCACACTTGCTGTGTGACTCTGGGCTGATCACTTTACCTCTCTGGGCCTCCATTTTCTCCTAAAAACAGCAGCAACAACAACAACAACAACAACAACACAAGATATTCTTGCTCCCTCCAGTCTGGCACTGGAACTGGGCAGTGCTGAAAGTCAGAGCACCCTGGGCAGTTTTGGGGCCTGGTTGAGACTCCACTTGGCTGTACCAGAGAATGTAAAAATGGAGACTACCTGCCCCCACCCCCCCTAGTGGACAAAATAAGCAAAACTGAGAACCTAGATATAAGCCCTGAATGTGGGCTTTTGAATGAATCTTGACTAAGGACCCAGACTCTCCCTGCACCTCAATTTCTCCCTCTGAAGTTTGGGGGGCAGTGATTACTTTATGTGGGGGCCACACTGGTCTCTCATCTCAGGAAGCAAGAAAAGAGTGCGGAGATATTGCCCTATGGAGAATGTTAGGTGTGATGGGAGCAGTTCTGGGTTCTAGGCTCAGTGTGTGACTTTGGACTAGTCCTTTCCCTCCCCAGGCCTCAGGTTTGCCTTCTGGCATGCCTTCTCCCCACGAAATGAGGGAGAAATGAGCTTCATTTGCTCAATGGCAGAGGGTGAGAGCTGGAATTCAAACTCATCATCCCAACCAGGCTGCCCTCCTAGAGAAAGCTCTCTGACTCCCAGATGGCTTGGGCCAGCCGCGACAGGAAATTAATCAGCCCTCTGGGCGTCCTTGCAGGTTGCTAGGATACTGGGCGTTACCAAGGAGATGCAGACCCTAATGGGAGTCCGCTGGGGCATGGAGCTGCTCACCCTCCCGCATGGCCGGCAGCTACGACTAGACCTTCTGGAAAGGTAAGGCAATCACCTGCACCCGGGGACTAGCGAGGAATTCCCCGGGCTACCTCACTGCCCTTTTGCTGTGGCCAGTTGGCCAATCGGAGTGTATCAGCTCGGCTCCCGTGGCTTCTGGCTACGCCTTCCATTCATTGCCGAATCGCGACTAACTGCTTGGCATTCAGCTCCAAGCAATACTAGTTTCTCCAAAGCCTGAGTCCGACCTCCGGACTCATCTTTTGCACCCTCTTGACCAATCACGCTCCGCGAGCCTTAGCCCCGCCCATCAGCTCGGGCTACTCTTTCT
Organism: Spilogale gracilis; assembly: GCA_004023965.1. Taxonomy (NCBI): domain Eukaryota; kingdom Metazoa; phylum Chordata; class Mammalia; order Carnivora; family Mephitidae; genus Spilogale; species Spilogale gracilis. The sequence continues at coordinate 15,587 of PITA01024926.1, forward strand.
TAAAACTGTTCAGCGGCGTGCATTCTACTGATGGTTCACTAGCCCCTCAGCCTGGTGCTCGTAACCTCTGGCCCCGCCCCTGAGTTATACCGACCAATCAGAAGCCCTTAGCTGGGCTCTTCCTCACTCTGGCCGCGCCCCCTAATCTCATTGACCCTTTCCAACCTGTCACTTCGGGCTGGGCCCTCCGCCCTTCCGCTCCCAACCGCTGGCAGTGACAGGACCCCTCCCCTCTGACCTGGCCGTTGTGACAGGTTCCACACCATGTCCATCATGCTGGCCGTGGACATCCTGGGCTGCACGGGCTCTGCCGAGGAGCGGGCAGTGCTTCTGCACAAGACCATCCAGCTGGCGGCTGAACTTCGGGGAACCATGGGCAACATGTTCAGCTTTGCTGCGGTCATGGGCGCCCTGGATATGGCCCAGGTACGGAGGGACGCATCTCGAGCTGGGCTTCAGGAAGTCGCTGTCTGGAGAAACCCTGGGATACGTTCAAATCAGGCCTTTTAGGCAGCATCAGTGGAAGGGTAACTGAGTTCTCTAAACTGGTGACGTGCTCCAAAACCAAGTCTTGCCCCGTCTTTGGGTTTCAGTTTGCCCACCTGCAAAATGAGTAAAGATCATTATATGAGTTTCAAGAATAAATATAAAATGGCTATAATTTAGTGAGCACTTAATATATGCTAGGAGCTACACTAAGTACTTTATAAGCATTGATTCCTCAGAACAATCTTGGGCAATAAGCGCCTTTATTGTCCCATTTTACTTATGGAGAAACTGAGGCACAGCAGTACTTGGCCTAAGGTCATACAGGATTCGAAGCAGATCCATTTCCCAGCCTGAACCTCATCCACACTCTACACTTGCTCCCCTGTGCTTCGTCAGTAGTAGCAACAGGGTCCCAGGGGCAGTAGTTTGACTCCCAGCTCTGCTACCTAATCTTGGAATGACCTTGGGCAAGTCATTGCCCTAGCTGAGCCTTAGTTCCCTCGTCTATAAAATGAGCTGTTGCAAGGCCTCACAGGAGAATGTGAAGAGCAGCCAGCACTGGTCCCAAGTACATAAAAGGTGACCATGATAATAACTATTATCCCACATCTGGTGTCTACTCACGAGTGTGGCCTGTGGTCCATGCAGGGCCCTCCCCTGGCTGGGTGCTCACAGTCTGCTCTCCCTAGATTGCCCGGCTGGAGCAGACATGGGTGACCCTTCGGCAACGACACACGGAAGGTGCCATCCTCTACGAGAAGAAGCTCAAGCCATTTCTCAAGAGCCTCAACGAGGGCAAAGGTACCTCCCCTGCCTTGCTGTGTGACCTTGGGCAGGCTCCAGCCCCTCTCTGGGCTGGCAAAAACTCTCCTGGTGTGGACAAGGTCCAGGGCTTGACTGAGTTCCGCACTGACTAATCTTGAGCTCACTTTCTGCATCTGGCTACCGTGCGTGCCGTGGCCAGGAACAGGCCCTCGAGGCGGTGCCAAGGCTGCTAGAGGATTCCAAAAGAGGGGGCTGGTCTTGGGAGTCGGGAGCCCTGAGGGGCTCAGTCAGGAACCTCAGGCAGACCCACCCCCTGCCCCACCTGTCTGCCCAGAGCGCTGGGGATGGTGGGGACTCCAAGGCCTCTAAGCACCTGCCTCCTTCCCCACAGAAGGTCCGCCGCTGAGCAACACCACGTTTCCCCATGTACTCCCGCTCATCACTCTGCTGGAGTGTGACTCGGCCCCAGCAGAGGGCCCTGAGCCCTGGGGCAGCACAGAGCACGGCGTGGAGGTTGTGCTGGCCCACCTGGAGGCTGCCCGCACCGTGGCCCACCACGGAGGCCTGTATCACACCAACGCGGAGGTCAAGCTGCAGGGTGAGCCACAGGTCACATCTGGGGGGTGAGGCGGTCACTGGTTACACCGGCTGGGCCTCCCTTTACTGGACTTGCTCTCTCCTTTCCGCCAAACCTCCATTTGCGTTTCCTTGTTCCATTGTCGGGCCCCACTCCCTGACTTCTTTTCCTTGTCTCCATTTTTCACTCACTTATCAGTTTGACTGTGAGTGGAAGGCAACGGGTGGGGGTGGAGAGACACAGAGATGATTCAAAGAGCACCCTAGCTGTGTTTCTGTCTTTGAGCCTCTGTTTTCTCATCCGTGAAGTGGACATCTTATTGGATTACTTTACAAGTTGTTTGCCTGGGGCTGAGACACACCTGCCCTGTGGGGATAATTCCCTTGGGAAAGGACCGGAGAGCAAGTGGCCTTAAACAATCCAGCTTTTACTGCTTCAGGCATTATTTAAGTCATAAAAGTTCACTGTAGCCAAACTGGAAATTACAGCTGAGCAAAAAGAAAAAACAAAAATCACCCTAGTAACCCAGAGGCACATGGTGAGAACGTCCTGGTCTTTCCTGCTTTTTCTTTTTTAGAGCGAACAAAACTTTTTTTTTTTACCTAACAGAAACTTACTTGCAAAATGTATACGTTTCTTAGGAAAAGGTTTGGAACTTACGGAAAAAATACAGAAAAGAGAAAAAAATCCCTCCAAATTGACATTCATATTTTATCTCCAGTAATTTAAATATTATATGTTGCAAACATGGGCCTGTTCACTGACAAGCCTTATTGGATTCCTGGTGGAGCTCGGGGGTGGGGGAAGGCCCTTAGGAACAGAGCCCTGAGGGATGTGTTGACTTCTGGCAGGACCCCCAGCCTTCCCCGCTGGACGGTCACCCCCTGACCCCTGTGCTCTGCTCACAGGGTTCCAGGCCCGGCCAGAGCTCCTGGAGGTGTTCAGCACCGAGTTCCAGATGCGCCTCCTCTGGGGCAGCCAGGGCGCCAGCAGCAACCAGGCCCGGCGCTATGAGAAGTTCGACAAGGTCCTCACTGCTCTGTCCCACAAACTGGAACCTGCTGTCCGCTCCAGCGAGCTGTGACCCCCGCACACCCCTCCCCTCTGCAGCTGCGGGCAGCAACAGGGACAGAGGGGCACAGACCTCTCCCCAGAGCACCGCAGAGACACTGTGACCAGCCCAAGAATGTTGTGGGCCCAAGCCAGGATCTCCCTTGCCCCTCCAGGGTCCATCCCTACCCCGGGGCTCCATCGCACCTGCTACGTGCCCACCAAGTCTCCCTTCAGGAAGAACCGGAACCCTGTACCTCCCTCCAGCTTCTGAGTCTCGCCTTCCTGCTGAGGTGCCCTCTGTTTGAGCCATGGGAGGGTCCTCATGCCTCCCCACTCTTCTCTGGGCATCTGCCCACAACGGACACCAAGGCCTCCACCCGGTTGTAAATATGTCTGTCCTGTAAATAGATGTACAGAAGCCATGTTCTTTCTTTCATATAATAAACTTTTATGACTTTCTTCTGTCTCTCAGGGGGCCCTGGTGGAAGGAAGTATCTTTTCTCTTCGATAAAAGGTAGAAAAATTCAACAGTAAATACTTATTTAGCACCTGGGATGTTCCAGATTCGATCAGGAGTCCGAGTTACAGCCAATACTAAAACCCAGTCCCAGTCCTGGAGGCAGTCATAGACCAGTGGGGGAGAGAACCAGCTAATCCCAACCAAGGGGAGAAATCCTCGCCAGCCCCCACTCACACCCTGTTTCCTGCTTTGGGAACCCCAGCAAAGGGTCCCACAAATGCACACAAAGCATTCCAGATGTTTGGAGTGGAGGGGCTTCTTGAAATTTAAAATTCCAATGCTCCCCTGGAAAACAGAACTGGAGGGAGAAGGAACTCTCCTGGGGGACACAGTGGCAGAATGAGAAAGGCTGTAACCTCCCTCAGCAGAGGGAACTACTTATTTTTTTTCAGGGTCCCAGAAAGCTTTGTGTGTGTGTGTGTGTGTGTGTGTGTGTGTGTGTGTGTGTAGGGTGGGTGGGTCAGGGAATCTCTAAGAAGGGCCATGAAAGCAGCTGTCTTAATTGCATGGGTAGGGGAGGTAGGCAATGTGGATCAACACGATTCCCACCCAGGCTGGAGGCCTGGGGAAGCCTGTTCACTGAATATGAAACATCTCAGGCCCTTTGCCTTCTGAATCCTTTGACTAAAAGAGACAGGATAACAGTGCATTAGATCTTTGGCAGCAGCTTGACTTGGGTTCAGTTCTATTATTTACTAGCCTTGGACAGAGGCTTAACCCCTTGGATCGCAATTTGCTCCTCAATAAAATAAGGACAATAACAGAATCGATTCCTTAGGATTGATGGTAAAGCACTTAGGGCAGAGTAGCTGCTAGGTAGAGGACTGCCAGGTTTCATACCTAATGGATCGCCAATAATCATTTATTGATTACTTGCTGAGTCAAAACACTTTATGTGCCTGTCCCTCATTGAAATATCACCGTTTCTCTGTATGGCCGGTACTGTTTATCATAAGACATACAAGGGGGTGCCTGGGTGGCTCAGTTGGTTAAGCAACTGCTTTCCTATCAAGTCATGATCCTAGAGACCCGGGATCGAGCCCCACATCAGGCTTCCCGCTCGGCGGGAGGCCTGCTTCTCCCTCTCTCAGTCCCTCTGCTTGTGTTCCCTCTCTAGCTGTGTTTCTCTCTGCCAAATAAATAAATAAAATCTTAGGAAAAAAAAAAGACATACAAGGCACTGAACTCTAATGACACCTAGTAGGTGCTCATGAAAACCTCTATTACTGAGCACTCTTTTGTCATATAACAAAGAGCATGGGAAAGGCGCTTTGCAAGGTTTAAGGTGCCGCACAAGTTTTTGATACAATTGTTACGTCACCCTTTGTGGTCATAATCCTTCATTATTCTTTCTGCGCTATTATGGTCTCCTAGTTACCGTGGCCATGGAAACGCGGCCCGCCGCAGGATTGGGACGGCTCCCGGGCTCCACCTAGAGGCTACTTTCCGGTCTTGCTGCCGGACGATAGCTCGGGCGTTTCCGGGGGGGAGCCGGGAGTTGTAGGCTACGGAAGGTGCCTGCTGCCGAGAGAGGCACGTCGGGAATTGTGGTCCTATGGGAGGGGCAGTTGGCCCACACCCGGCTCCCGGCTTACCCGCATGGCGGCTGCCACTCGCGGCTGCTGGCCCTGGGGCTCTTTCCTCGGGTTGCTGGGGTTGGTCTCGACCGCGGCCGCCGCCTGGGACCTGACTTCTCTGCATTGCCCTTTCGGCACCTTCTGCGAATGTGACTTCCAGCCCGACTTTCAGGGTGAGGAGCCGCAGGAGCCCGGAGCGCAGGGGCCGGTGGACCGGGGAGCTCTCGGACTTTGAGGTTGTCTCCTGGCCAGACCTGGAGGGTAGAACCGAGGGGCGGGACCCGCAGACTTCCGGGTGGCCTGGGCCGCAAGAGCGCCCGACGCTGAGGGACTGAGAACCTGGAGTAATGGACTTGGGACGAGGGTTTGGGGAAGCATGTTTGGGGTCCAGGCAGAGCCCTGCCAGGATGGAGAGAGGCATTTGACAGCAGGGCCTTGGCGGGGAGGATTGGGCGTCCACAGTGGACTGGCCATCAGGGGAGAAGCCTGCCTTGGGAATGGGCAGGAGTCTTGGGACCAAACCTGTCGACAGCTTGCAGCCACTTAGAGGTGAGCGCAATGCCGAGGGGCCAGCAGGTGGGAGCGCTCCCGAGCCAAGTCAGGTATGAGGGTGGCTGCTGCAGCCAGAGCCCCCAAGGGTCCCACTCCTTCTCTTTCCAAAGACAGCTTGCCGAAGTGTCTGAGACACAGGGATCGCTAGACCAGGTTCCAGACTGGACTCCTTCCCACCCCCTTCTGTGGCAAGTGTGTGTCTTCAGCTCTGATACTGTCCTTCTTGTGGCCCTAGGTCTGGAGTGTGACCTGGCCCAGCACTTGGCCGGTCAGCACTTGGCCAGGGCATTGGTGGTGAAGGCACTGAAGGCCTTCGTGCAGGACCCAGCCCCTACCAAGCCACTGGTCCTCTCCCTGCATGGCTGGACAGGCACTGGCAAGTCCTATGTCAGCTCCCTGCTGGCGCACTACCTCTTCCGGGGTGGCCTCCGCAGCCCCCACGTTCACCACTTTTCCCCTGTCATCCACTTCCCCCACGCCAGCCACATGGAGCGCTACAAGGTAGGCTGGTGGCATCCTGGACCACCATTCCCCTGCATGTTGGGGTGCCAGACCCTAGGGAGTGAATGAGTCCTGAGTTGGGGGGGGGGGCGTGGGGCCACTTGCTCCAGGCCACACAGCCGGTTGGAGCCTCAGCCCTCAGGACCTATCGTGAACAAGAGTTCGAGATGGACAAGAGATATGAGACATGGGCTTGTTATAGTTACAGGTGCTATGTGCCAGTCTGTGTTGTTCTCTTCTTTCTGGAAAGCATGGTCTCAACCTGAGGCCCAGAGTAAGCCTTCAGTAAGTAGTAGCTCTTACTGCTCTCGTTGTCGATTGTGGGGTCCTTTCCAGGCTGGTCTGTTTCAGCTGTCAACATTATTGGGAAGGTTCAGGGAGCAAAAGGGAACCTTCCTCCCTTATGGAAAGTAGGTGTCAGAGAAGGAGTCCTGAACAGGCAGGTGTGAGGCCTGGGTTTGAGTCTCTGTGAGCTTTGCTGACTTGCTATGTATGTGAGTTTGAACCAGCCTCTGACCCCTCGGGCCACAGTTTTGCCACCAGCCCCATGAAAGGATTAGTTCTCTCTGGGAGACCATACCTTCCTGCGAAGGGGATTAGTTCTTGCCTTGGGAAGAAGTCTGATGTGAGAGGAATGTCTCCAGGTGCCTTCAAACTCCTGCCTCTCCCCTGCAGAGAGATCTTAAGAGCTGGGTCCAGGGGAACCTCACAGCCTGCAGCCGCTCCCTCTTCCTCTTTGACGAGATGGACAAGCTGGCCCCTGGCCTGATGGAGGTCCTGCTGCCCTTCCTGGGCTCCTCCTGGGTTGTGTTTGGGACCAACTATCGCAAAGCCATCTTCATCTTCATCAGGTGGGCCCAGCTTTGCGGTGCAGGGACATTTGTCCAAGGTCTCAGCTATCCAGTCTTGGCCAGTGGCCCCACACCAGAAGACCTTTCCCCCTGGGCCAAGCTGGGCTTTCCCAAAGCCCCTCACACTGGCTGTGACACTGTTACTCAAATTTTGACATTCTCAAAGCCCATTCTGGGCTCAGTCTTTGGGATCCTGTTTCTTTGTGGAAGGATTTTTTTTCCCCTCTTTTGTGGCCAGGAGGACACAGACCCAGGAAAAATAGGACCAGAATTCTAGTCCCACTGTTAAGAGTTCTAGCTGTGTTTCCTTGGTCACCTCTCTTCTGCACAGCAGGGCCCATATTAATGCCCCACTGTCCTCCTAGAAGCTGGGGGAGGGGGTCAGTTAAGGGACCCAAAAGTGTTTTGTAAACTTTAAAGTGCATGGCACATATAGGTGAATTTCTAGGCGTCATGGTTTTAGACATAGGCTCTGGGAAGGGGAAGTGGTTCCTATGGTGTGTTTTCAGTGGGTTTGGCTCCTGCCGGTACTGAGCTGGGTACCCAGGCTCAGGTCGTGTTTTGGGTGGCACATGGGAAGCAAGGGCCAAATCCCACCCCCATGGTCTGAGCCAGGACCCGCATCCCCCATGGTTTCAGCAACACTGGTGGGGAGCAGATCAACCAGGTGGCCCTGGAGGCGTGGCACAACCGCCGGGACCGGGAGGAGATCCGCCTGCAGGAGCTGGAGCCTGCCATCTCCCAGGCTGTGCTGGACAACCCGCACCGTGAGTTTGGCTCAGGGACCGCCCCCCCGCTGCCCCCCCCCCCGGGGGGGGGGTAACTTCAATAGGACCAGGCTTCACAGCCACATCCACCGGGCTGGGCCAGGTTCTCCCATGCTCTGACGTGTGGCCCACTGACCCGGTACTTCTCAGCCCAGGCTTTGGCCCTCCTGGCTGTCATGCAGCCTCCGTGCACAAACCCTTCCCACATTACCCTTTCCTGCAGATGGCTTCTGGCGCTCAGGCATCGTGGAAGAGCATCTCCTGGATGTCCTGGTGCCCTTCCTACCATTGCAACGGCACCATGTGCGGCACTGCGTGCTCAACGAGCTGGCCCAGCTGGGCCTAGAACCAAGGGAGGAGGTCGTCCAGGCTGTGCTGGACAGCACCACCTTCTTCCCCGAGGAAGAACAGCTCTTTTCCTCCAATGGCTGCAAGACTGTGGCCTCCAGAATTGCCTTCTTCCTCTGAGTCTTCAGATGGTGTCCTTCCCCCCCTCTCCCGGGCCAGGCTGTGCGGGGAAACCCTGCGGCCTCTGCAGTAGGGACCCTTTTCCTGAGCCTCCTGGAGAGTGAGACCAGAGCCCAAAGTGAAGATGAGGAGGCGTGCTGGCTCGGCCATGGGACAGAGAGCCCTGGCCTTTTAAGTGGTCTCCGGGCCTCTTGGCCTTTGTGTCCTTCCCTAGAGAAACCACTGGTGACCCCAGAACTTCAGTGAGACTTGACCTTGCCCTTACCTTCTAGCCTAAGCCTTCTTAAGATGTGAATTGTAACTCAGGGACTGTGGCTTCTGGCTGCTCTCTCCCTCTGAGGTGTGTTACTCTCGACCCCGTGCTCTGGCACTGTACTCTCAACCTTCCATTGCACACCCTGCATCCCAATACTGTAAGGCCAGTCTGAGACTTCTCAGTCTTCATAAACAGAGAGACTCAAGCTGCCACTTGGGCCTGGTTTTTAAAGTTTTTAATTTTATAAGAGAACAAATACAATAAACTTAGCCATGGGACCAGAGGACTGTTCACTGAGGTATCTTATTGCTCTGGAAGGGGGCTCTTTTACTGGGTACTAGTGTGTGTGGGGGGGTTAGAATCTCTCCCATACTCAGCAACAAGTGAGGAGGCTGAATGGCCCCTTCAGGGAGCAGTGTCACTGCTGGGCCAGCCTTGATTTTTCTGGGGCTCTGGCTCAGGCCCTCTGGTCTGGGATTTTCTGAGATTTGGACTCAGTCCCAGGTGACCTCGATCTTACTGGAACCTGGGCTTGTGTTCTGGCTCCAGCTCTGGGCAGCTGGGGTCTTGCTAGACTTTTGGCATTGGTCCTCAGTGGCTTCAGTGTTGCTGGGGCTCCAACTTGGATCATAGAAATCCTTGGTCTTGCTAGAACTTCGGATCAGTCCTCTGCTACGGCCATAGGCAGCCTTGATCTTTCTAGGCCTCTGCCTTGGGCTCTGAGTGGCCTTGGTCTTGTTAGGCTTTCGTCTTAGGCTTTGGGCAGCCTCGGTCTGGCTGGCCCTCCAGCCCTGGCCCTGGGCGGCCTCCGTCCTGCTGGGGGTCCGGCCCTGGCCCTGGGCGGCCTCCGTCCTGCTGGGGGTCCGGCCCTGGCCCTGGGCGGCCTCCGTCCTGCTGGGGGTCAGGCCCTGGCCCTGGGCGGCCTCCGTCCTGCTGGGGGTCAGGCCCTGGCCCTGGGCGGCCTCCGTCCTGCTGGGGGTCAGGCCCTGGCCCTGGGCGGCCTCCGTCCTGCTGGGCCTCCGGCCCTGGCCCTGGGCGGCCTCCGTCCTGCTGGGGGTCAGGCCCTGGCCCTGGGCGGCCTCCGTCCTGCTGGGGGTCAGGCCCTGGCCCTGGGCGGCCTCCGTCCTGCTGGGCCTCCGGCTCTGGGCCTGGGCGGCCTCCGTCCTGCTGGGCCTCCGGCTCTGGCCCTGGGCGGCCTCCGTCCTGCTGGGCCTCCGGCTCTGGGCCTGGGCGGCCTCCGTCCTGCTGCGCCTCCGGCTCTGGCCCTGGGCGGCCTCCGTCCTGCTGGGCCTCCGGCTCTGGCCCTGGGCGGCCTCCGTCCTGCTGGGCCTCCGGCTCTGGCCCTGGGCGGCCTCCGTCCTGCTGGGGGTCCGGCCCTGGCCCTGGGCGGCCTCCG
>PITA01024927.1:0-25356 GCA_004023965.1 Spilogale gracilis
ACACCGGGTAGGGGGTAGTGGGCTACAGGGCGGGGGCAGCGGGGCACTGGTCAGGTGCCCGCTCTGGGCCTCAGAGTCCGACTAAATGGTCAGAGCCGGTGCCACCCATGGTGCTGAGAGCAGGCCCGTCCCCCTGGGCGGTGGCCTCGCTGAGTCCCCAGCACTCAGGCTTCAGGGCTCGGGCCATTAGGTGGCATGTACATGGGCTCTATGTGGGCCCAGCTCCGGGCCTGCTCATCAGCCCAGCCAAGCAGCTCAGCAGCGCGGTGCAGGAAGACCATGAGCAGGGTGTGGACGTCGCCCTCGGCCGAGTGGGCTGCACTCGGCTCAGCCTGGAAGTAGCGGCGGAAGAGGCTGCCCAGGCTGTAGCCCTTGCAGCCCTGGGCCCGGGTACTGTGGCTGTGGGCGCGGTCCAGGCTCCGCAGCGCGGGCAGCGTGTCCAGGCACACGGTGTCCGGGGGCAGGCGGGCGCCCAGGCGCCGCAGCTCCGTGCACAGCAGCGGGAAGTCATAATCAAAGCCATTGTGGGCCACGAGGCAGATGGGGCCCTCCTGGCGGCTCAGGAAGGCCTGCAGCGTCCGTACCACAGCGGCATCGAAGCCGGCCTTCCGGCACCGTGCCAGGCTGTCGCTGCTCAGGCCGGTGATCTCGCTGGCCTTGGCGGTGAAAGGGCGCTCTGGACTCATGCACAGCGTGAGCTTGTCCACGACCCGGGGCAGCACGGGGGCACCAGACTCATCTCGGTCCGGGTCCTCCAGAGAGGAGCGGTGCACCGCAAACAGGGATATCTCAGCCACCTCAGGGTCTACACTGGGGAGCCCAGTGGCTTCCAGATCCAGGAAGACGAAAGTCTCGGCCCGGGGTGCCTCGGACATGGTGATGTGCTCGCGGGGACAGCAAAGCCTAAAGCTGCCAGGGCAAGAGGCAGGAAACCTGAGGGCCAAAGTGATGGGGATGCTGGGGCCCAGCCACATACAGCCGACAACCCCCTTCGTCCAGGGGGAGGCCTCCCAGGGCCTCGGCACCATCTCCATTCCGTGCCCCAGTCCCTCCCTGGCCATTGTCACTACCACCAACTAGCAAACAGCAAAAGGTACGGCTGCTCTGCCCCAACCCCGGCCCGGAGGCCTCTGGCACCTGCCTCCAGGTACCCGAGAGGCCAAGTGCGCCGGGTCCATGTCACCAGGGACCGGGGGAGATGGCAGCCCGGGATGGTATCTTTACTGAGACACCTTGGCTGGGAGCCTGCAGCCCTAGGGTCACCTGTCAGGAAGCAGGCAGCCAAGCGTCCTTGGTGCCTTCCCCAACCTGGCCACCTGCCTCGCTCCCGGCAGCTGTCCTCACCGACCCTGCTGCGCTGGCTTACCTGGGGCGGGTGCCGGCCGGCTTCCTGGGCTGCTGGGCACCTGTCTCCACACAGGCTGCTCCAGGCGGCCTTTAATCAGTGGCCGCAGCCCGCCCCCAGCCGCCTGTTGGGCAACGAGGAGGCCTAAGGCTGTAGGACCTGTGCAGCCGGCTCGCCGCCCCCTCGCTCAGTCACAGGCTGCTGAGACACACGCCCTGTGTTTACAAATTGGAAAGCAGGCTCCTGGGCCACACGCAGGCGCCCCATGAGCCGGGCCGTGGGCTGGAGGAACATGTCCTCACAGGCCCGGGGAGGAAGCACGAGCCATCCACCGAGCCTGGCCCCCAGGTCTGACCGGGGCCAGGACTTAGCAGCCGAGTTGGGGTGACTCCCAGCAGGGTGGCAAGTCCCCTTCTCCAGGGCAGAGCTCCACCTGTGTCAAAAGGGGCCAGGCTGCCCCTCATGAGGCTAAAGAGAGCTCGGGAGTGGGCAAGAGGTGTCTGCACGTGCCATGTTTAGCCAAGAAAGGGAAGGGCGCCCTCAGGATGGGACCTCGGTGTCACCCCCGTGACCTCAGGCACTTTCCATGCTGCCTGGCTCACACACCTCACAGGCTCCCCTGCCAGCAGAAGGGGGAGATGACATCTGTCTCAGAGCACAATAGGCCTTTAGCAGAGGCTGTCAGCGAGGAGGATGAGAGGCCTCACCTGGCAAACCACGTGGGCTCCAGCTGAGCCAATCCTGCCTCCACCAAATGATGAGGGATGAGCAACGGGAAAGGTGGGGGTTATGAGACTGCCTCCACTGTACCCCCAGCCCCCTGGGAAGGGGACACAAGGCAGCCCCTCGGATCCCAGAGAAAAAGGCCCTCCCTGGCCAGAAAGCGGGCGGCATTGTCCCGAGGACCTCGTTCTACAGCGAGACATGCCAGCCCTTGGCAGTGGGTGCCCAGAGGCCCAGCCTCCTGCCAGGGGCACAGGGAGGCAACCAGGAGGGTGGCTGTGGCCTGGCCGTTGCAAGCCCTCACGAGTCCCCTGGAGGGTGAAGCTGTGGGTGCAGCTGGGCAGCGGTGGCCCTGGGCCGCCCACGGCCTTCTCCTTGTCTGGAGCACCCACAGGGGACTTGAGGAGGCGAAGGCACGGGAGCAAGTGAGGCCCACACCCGGGGCGGCCCCTCCTCAAGGCCCCTTTGGCCTGCCGCTGGGCTGGGGAGGCAGAGGCCCCACCAGTCACGCCTGTCCCGGGGCTTGCAGGGAGGTGGCGGCTGTGACGGGCACACTGCACAGGGAGATTCTGGGTCACCCTGCGAAGCCTAGAGGGCAGCTTCCTGGACAACCAGTCAGGCCACTGGCAAGAATTTCCCAGGCCGGTGCAGGGAGCCCTGGGGAGGAAGGAGGGGGAAACACATGCCCATGGCTGGGCCAAGGTCTGCAAGGAGCCCTCACATGGGACCCCAAAGTCCAGTCACAGTGGAGGCGGCAGGGGGTCGGTCAGGTGCCATGGCGAGGCGCAAACTTCTGGGGCTCGGCAGCGCCAAGTTTAACTGGGCAGGGGGAAGGAACGGAGGCAATGGGAGCTGCGGTGAGGCAGGCAAGGCCGAAGAGGGGCACGGCCGAGGTCACCTGGGACGGCAGGAAGCCCACAGCCAGGTGCAGCCTGGGATCGGGGGTGCTGGGCCGGGAAGAAGGGCAGACGGAGCAGTGGGGCACCCTGGCCCCCCAGATCCAGCTGGGCAGCAGGGAGGAGGAAGAGGCAGTCGTTGGGCAGCTACCGCGAACCCGAGCCTTCCTTTCTCTCCAGCTCACGTCTTCCCCCTCCCTCCCAAGCTGCTTCTCCTGCCCCCGGCTCACCCTGGGCCCCCGCCCCCCGGCCACCCGGCTCTCCAGGGCAGAGCTTCCTGCTCACAGACTACTCCGTGCCTCTCTGCAGACTGTCACTGAAGATCTTGTATTTCTCAGTTAGTTCTTCCATTTTGGCAGCTGCAGAGGAAAAACAATATGAACAGCAAAGTGACCCCTAGTGCTTCCCAGGCTGGAAGAGGCCACTCCCCACCCGCCCGCCACCCCCGCAACCCCAGCCAAGCCTTCACTGTCTTCCGCTGGTTCTTCTTCGGCCCCAGGCATCCCTGCACCTGACCCTCAGAGGGCTGGCAGCCTAGGCGTCCATCTCCCACCATGATCCAGAAACTGCTGAGCCAGGAGCTGCTAGGAGGTCGGGCGCTGAGAGCAGAGATGAAAGGCCCCCATGGGACCAGGCTGAGCCCCAGGCCAGCTTCCAGTCCCTGGGCCATGTCCATGCCCCCCCTGACCCCCGCCGCTGAGCCCAGGAGCCCGGGGCTCTTCTGAGTTGGACGGTGTGCTCCATACCGCTCAGACCAGGACCCCGTGCACATGCACAAATCCAGTGACCCGGGCCCTGGCTGTCTCCTCCCCTCTGACCTGCTGCTGGGCTTTTGGGGCTGGGGCACCGCCATCATTTGCACCTGCCTCCTGAGGTCCCAATTTCAGATAATGAGCACTGGGCATGAAATACGGGGACTTTTGCTCACTCCCCTCCCCCACACTGGGGACTCTGGGCTCTTCCCTCCAATTCCCCGGCTTAGTGGTGCCTTCACTTAGATACACACCAATTCCTTCCTCCACCAACCTGCCTCTCTGCCTCTGGCCTGTCCCCTTCACTCCCACTTGGCAAGGTCTTTAATCCACATTCGGTCCCACCCCTCCCGAGGGGGACACTGAGGCTCCGGAATCACGGGGTGTGCCTCAGGGTGATGAGCCAGGCCCAGCCACCCTCCCCACTGCCGTCAGTGCTCCTGATCACATTTCTCCTCCACTGGGGTTTTCCTAGGTCCCTCGGGGAATCCTTTGCCTCTACCACAACCTCAGGCCTGCCGGCCCTGCCTCCTGTGGCCACCTCAACACTGGGTGCTGCATCGGCTCACGGGTCCTGGGCTCGGGAGGCAGAGCAGGCAGCACGTCGAGCTTGCATCTGCTGTGTACACACAGCGCTCTACCTGCCCTTCCTCCTCCTCCTCCGGAGGACCTGCGAGCCACGGGATTGGCCCTCATATTGCTGATCTGTGTATTTTCTCTCTACTCTTACCCATTCGTTTGCCTGCTCCTGCTGTCCTGCCCTCACAGAGCTCTTCCCCTTGGTTTTTTCAACACTCTGGCAATCACTTTTAACTTCTAAGGCTGTTTGCTTATTTTCTTCTTTGCTGGTTTTTATGGCTTTCTAGGTTAGGGTGTGCTGGGACATTCTCGTGTCTGTACGACCCATTGGCCCTGCTTTTCCAGGTCTTTCTTCTCCCTGCCAGGGTGCCGGGCCAGGTTGGGGAGAGAGGCCTGGGAAGCCAGTCTCCCAGCAGGAGCTCGGCGGAGGGCAAGGCAACAGAAGTGGCCTTCATGCCGTGGGCCCCTGGGCCAGAAAAAGGTGGGCTTCAGCTGCGCTGTCAGCCATGTCAGGAGCCTGGGCTGGCCATTCAGACCAGGCAAGGGTCTCACTGGGAGCGCCACTCCGTACGGACCGCCTCTGTTTGCACCCTGCGCTTCCGGCCCACTCACCATGGCCGCCTCCCGCCCATCCCCCGGGGCTGGGGCCGCGCGGCCCTGGGACAGCAGCAGGTGTACCGGACAGGCCCCTCTCTTCTCCCCTGGGCCGGCACCCATCACACTGCTACCATCCACCTCTTGGGCTTGCTGCTGTCAGCTCCCCTCCCCCGCTCCCAGCACCGAGGCAAATGGAACGCCAGGTCCGCTCAGCTGACATGGTGGCTGGTGAACCATGATGAGATGAGTGGCCCACTCCGTGTCACCAAGGCCCTCTCCATGCACACAACGGCACGGCTGACGACACAGGCCCAGTGGGCGCACCTAGCCCCTCACTCAAGCTCCTCCCTTCTGACGGGGGGGGGGGGCGGGGGTGCGACAAACACAGCCTGGCTACGGGCACAGGGAGAGGTGGCCTAGCTTTTTGTCCTGGGAAGGGAAGCGCCACAGACACGCAGACTTCCCACAGTAGCAAGGCCTGGAGAGGCCACAGAGGCCGAGGCCTTGGCTCTGCTCAGGTGGGACACAGGGAAGGCGGGAAGGCCGTTCTGACTGGGCCTGGCTTCCTTGGTGTGTCTGTAGCCCAAGAATTCATCTCAAACAACATCTAGAGGTGCCACCTTCAGACCTCCTGAGGGGCCCGGGATCTCCAGGGCGAGCCAGTGAGGCACCCCGCAGGAGGAGGGGGCGGGAGGGCTTCCCAGAGCTCAGACATCGCGGTTAGCCCGCAGTTCTGTGAAGGGCACTGAGGACCATTATTCTATTAGGTACCGCGGCCAGGGGGAAGCACAGTGACAGTGGTGACTGGGATAAATGTCAGGACAAATTTTAACATGGGTGACTTTGTGGCAGGTCAGTCAGAAAGGAGAGACTCCCGAGTGCCTGGTAGAGACGTGGCAAATATGTGTGCCAAGGCCAAGAGCAGCAGGAAGACCGGCTGCCCAGGCACAGTGCTGGCCGCAAGTCCACATGAGGGAGGGAGGCTCTGTGACCTAAAGCCACTCCTTGGGGCTGTCCCAGGGGCAAACATTTACAGGCCAACGCTGTGGGCTTGGGAGAAGGTGGGGAGCGGGATGTCCACAAGGGCTCTGAGGAGTTCTGGCAGTTCGGGCACTCTAGAAGGCCGCCTGCGTGCCCAGGGCTGTGCCGGCACCCAGGAGAGACCCGGCAAGGGCTGCCCTTGAGGCTCAGAGCAAGGAAGAAGTGAAGGAGGAGGAGGACTTGTCAACCGTCTGGCCGAGCGTGGATGAGAAATGAGGCTACCTGTCCAAGAAGCTCAGCAAAGTCCAAAAGGGAGAAAGTCACAGCAATCCGCACCAAGACTGACTCGAAGCTGACTGGCCAGAGCCACAGACCAAGAGGATCTTGAGCCCGGGGGAGCAGAGGGCTGTAAAAGAGTTTCCGTGGGGTCGGCAGCTTGCTTCACATCTACCATCTGGCGCTCTACAGGCTTGCCCGCGTCGGCTACAGGGTGCTGACCGTGAGCAAATGAGAGGTACACGCCCGGGAGGCGAGTGTCACGGACATCGCTACCGTGGAGGCAGGCCAGCTGGCTGTCAAGGGGAAGAGACACACGGCGCTTTCTCAACCTGGGTCATGCTTTCTCAAGTACTCACTTCACAATCACTTGGACTGGAGCAAAGGGGCTTGGTCAGAGCACGGGGACAATGCCCAGCTCTTTCCTAGTCCCATCCTACTCCCTCTGAAATGAGGTTCCTCACTAAGCACAATTTTTTTTATAAAAGAGAGCTTTTCTGAATGCATATGTCCATAATAAAACAGTAAATTTGCTCAGAAAAGAAGTTTAATTGAAACTAAATGCAGATTCAATCTGCCACATCCAGTAACAGACATGTCCGATGGATCCGATCAGGCAGTGAGGCCGCAGGAAACAAACGGGCATGGGCCTCACCGCCGCGATGCTCAGGACACACTTGGTGGTGGGAACACACTCTGCGTCTCAACATGTTTCCTCCATCTTTTGGCAAGCTTGCCAGTGGGAGAGGGGCGCGTTACCTAAGTGAACCACGTTCACTAGGGAATCTCTGAAGCCTCCAGAGCAGGAGAGAGAAACCGGAAATGGATGGCAGTGCCTCGGATTCCAACACAGAGAAAAGCAATGTCCACCTCCTGGCTCACTCCCTGCAAGGGGTTCTACACGTCTGTCCTTTAGAAAGGCGAGATGAGCCTGCACCTTCCCTTTAACAGTCTGTAATGTGCAGTTCTTTATGTCGCCATAACCAACCTTTGAAACAAAACTATCCCACCACAGACATACACCATTATTTACCAAAGCACCATCCAATGTTAGAACTTTGGTTTCCGTTCCCCGCTATTGTAACTTGCCACAGTCTCATATGCAACAGTAAAAAGCTGAAAATGACCTATAGGCTGGATAACAGAAAATGTTAAGCAAACTATAGCAAATACCTGAACAGAAGAGTGTCTGACAATTGATAATGTTACTTCCAGAACATGGGAAAATGCTTATAACATTTTTTTAAGTAATCTCGACATCGAACGTGAGGCTTGAACCCACAACCCCGAGACCAAGAGTCCCGTGCTCTCTCTAGTGACTAAGCCAGCCGGGAACCCCAGGAAAACACTTGTCATGTGGTCTCAGGGAAAGAACATAATATAAAAGTGCTTGTGATTACACCTACACGAAGAAATAAAAAATGACGAAAGGGGAAAAAGAGAGAAATAGACCAAAATATTAACATCAACCACCTCTGGGCCACCGGGCTGTGGGTTGATTTTATCATACATCCTGGAGTTATCCCAATTACCCACAATTAATTCTTTTATGTTATAACCTGTAGAAAGCTTTTTCAAGCAAAGAAAAACCTTTTGCGTCAGAAGAAGAAGAAAGTGAGGGACAGTCCCTAAACACTCCCCAAGTCCTGGTGGAGTAAGGAGGAGCCAGGTCGAGGCGCCCAGGGACAGCCCTGCCTCTGACCACGGGGCAGGCACGCACAGCCCCAGCGAGCGGCAAGCACGTACCTAGACTCCTGACACAGCTGTTGCTGCCCCAACAGATCTGCTCGCCCTGCTGCCGCTTCACCATCTCCATAGCTTTTGCCGAGGTGTCGGTGACCTCCATGACCGCTTTCAACAGCTGGGAGGGACGGAGACAGGGAGGCACGTAGGCATTAAATGCTAGTGGGCTCATCTGCAGAAGCTGTCTCCTGCTTCCCGCCCGGGTTCACACTGAGCATGTGCTCTTCCCTAGACCCTCACGCATGAGGTGTTCACCTGAAGGACAGCCCGGGGTGAGGACGGGACTGCCAGCCAGCTGGAGAGCCACTGATCAGAGCTCTCCATCCTAAGTCCCTTCTCCCAGGCCCAGTGGGGATGCCACACAATTACGTGCCCCATCCCACAGGAGTAGCCAAGCAAAGCCACAGGCGCAGGGGGAAAATCAATGCCACAAGATTTAAAAAGGGGGGGGGGTCTTCCTGATGAGAAAGGAATGTACCCTATCTTGCCCTGTTGGCAGAACTGCAAAGGAGTCTTTGTGTTAAAAAAAAAAACCAGGACAGCGCTTGCTTCAGCAGCACTTAAACTGGGGAAAAAACAAGACAAATGTTGTGGAAGCCCTGAGCCAACACCAGAGCTTTAGGTTGGACTCTGAAATGCAGAACAACAAAATGAGTAAGTCAGTATCTATGTAGTCAGCTCAGCCGTGTGAGACCAGCTGGGCCAAGAGCAGAGAGAGGCAAGCATCCGTCTGTCTGCAAAGTTCCTGGCCATACACAGGAACGAACGGGCCGTGATACATTTGGGTATAATGTGAAGACAGACGCTAGGAGCTGGGACCAGTGCAGATGGGACATAAACCTCTTCCGGGCTCAGGGTCCTGGCTCAGCTAACAGCCCCCTGAAGTGGAGTGGGATAGACTCCCAGGGGACTATCTATGCCAGCCCTCATCCCTTCCACGCACCAGGAGAAGCGCCCTGCCCCCCCCCCCCCCCAGTCTGAGGGCCAGAGCGCAACTGTGCCATGCCTCTCCCAGCACGGCCGCCTCCCCATCCCCCCCCCCGCCCCATTGCAGACTTCACATCTGTGGTCATGGCTACAGCAGCAGCTGGGAGGGAGTGGGAACAGGGGAGGAAAGGGAGAGTCTTACTTGGCTGCATGAAGTCAGAGTCTGGTGCACGGCCTGGACGATGGGGCCACACGGGTGTAGGTAGGGGCCTGGGCGCTGGCAGCACTCACCCAGCTCGTCATCATACACTTGGAGAAAAGCCACGACGAGCTGGTGGAAGTCAGAGATGGCCAGGCGCAGCTTCTGGTCCAGGGTGCTGGCACTGGCCCCACTCACAGCAGCCCCCTGCTTCTGCTGCGCGAAGCACTGCAAAGCAGGAGGCAGAGGGGCCCTTGAGGCTGCCCTGCCCACCCCTGGGCTACCAAGTCTTTTCCCGCATCAGATAACGTTAAGACCAGAGGCAAAAAAGAGCAGGCAGGTTTTGAGCAAAGCCACCCAGCTTCCGGCCTCAGCCCTGCCACAGGCCTCTTCCTGTGGTGACCTCAGTCTCCACCTCGGGAAAGGGAGGAAGCCCTGCCAAGGGCTGCTGGGAAGGCCACGGGTAAGAAAGCCCATGAGAGCCCAGACTCCAGGGCCCAGTCCATCACCTGCAGGAGGCTGAGCCTTTCCATTCTTCAAAGGCTGCCCACATCTGCCCTGCATTTGTCTGTCTCTCCCCTTCCCGTGGGTGGAGCCCCCCGACAGCATTCTAGAACCCACTGAGCCTCACCTCTACCCTGAGCGTCTGCAGCCTGACAGCACTCTCCTGCAGCTTCCTGGCCAGCTCCAGCACCTTCTCCTCCCCCGGCTCCGCACAGGGGCTGGCCCTGCCGGGATAGAGGACACGCCCACCTCGCACCACGGCACGCATCGGAGCACCCGCAGGCCACATCGGAGCACCCGCAGGCCACACGTGGAAGGGAAACTAGCAGGACACACACCTCTGCCGGCCGTCGCCCTGCTGGTCAACGAGGGGCTGCATGTCCAGGGGCCACAGGTCGCACTCTGGGCTCAGGAGTGTCTGCAGGTGGGGGCTGCAGAAGAGCTCCCCCAGCAGCGCCTCATTCTTCTCTCGGGTATCCTCCAAGTGCTCCTTCGCACTGCCAAGGTAGCCCCAAGGCCGTGCTGTCACTGGCATCTGGGACCGGGCCCCAGTTCTCTGAGAGCCCACCTCCCCTGGCAGGCCCGCCTGTCTTCTCTGTCATGTTGACAGCCTGGTAGACCGTGAGCCTTGGGCTCACATCCCCCTGGGCCCGCAGGGAGCTGTGCCGCTGCCCACAGGGAAAGCTAAGACCCCAGCTGGAGATGGGCCCGTAGGCCCCCCAGCCTCACCAGCTCGAGAAGAAGTTCCAAGGGCACCTACCGGCCATTGCGCGGAGGGCACATCCTGAAACTTTACCTGGGGCGGCTGGAGCATCCAATGCTCAGGCTCCGGATGGCATCCAGCAGCTGGTCCATGACGCGCAACTGCTTCTGGGCACAGGCCCGGCCCTGGGCAGGGAGGACCAGATGTGCTCACTAGCCACGGGCCCCACCCCACACCTTGCCCTGCTGGGGCCAGTGCAAAGGAGCTCTTGGGACTGGCTTGGGGACTGCTGTCATTGGGCGCTCCCAGCCTTGGGTGGCTACGGTGCCTGGGACCATGCCCCGGCAAGGGCCCATCATGCGTCCTCCAGCGCGGCTCCCTGGGCAGGCGTACACAGCGTGGCAGGGCCTGCTGAAGGCAGAATGCAGCCCGCAGGGACGTGATGGCAGTCTGTTCCTCAGGAACACCTCCAGGAGGAAGCTTATTCTCCTCGGCAAATCGCCCTCCCCAGCCAGGGGCGGCCTGCGATGACCCTGCTCCTCACGGGAAGAACAAACAGGCGGCCCGACGTTACGGCCGACCGCGTTCCCCACCCTGAAGGCAGCTGGGATCCCCAGCAGGGACCTGCCTGGCCAGGCGCTCCAGGCTTCAGGAAGCAGAGGTGGCTCACAGCCAATCCTCAGGACCCAAACCCTTACAACCTGAGAGGCCTGGCCTGCTCCAAAGAGCTGTGTGAGCAGCGGTATCCGGAAGAAAACTGGGCCTGCCTCTCCACGGGAGACCCTCTCTGCCCCTGTCCTGACACGCCCAGGAGGAATGCCCGTGAATGATCACTGTAAAGTCCTCCAAGAAGCATGTGGCACGGAGGGACAGGCTGCGGTGGCGTTTCAGGCTGGACAGCCATGGGCGGGGAGGAGATCTGGGAATGGGGGTGTGCTCTGCTACAGTGTTCCCAGCCCCGTTCCCCTGCCAGCCTGGCTCTCGGCTGTGTGGCCACGTCAACAAGACCAGGGGCTCTGCAAACTCCTCGGCCTAAAACTGGCTACCTGGCCCCGACCACTACCTCCTGTGGACACATTCTCCCAATCTGCCCAAGTGACACTGAGCCCAAGACACACACTTGAGGGCAGCCTGGGAGCAGAGCTGAGGTGGGGGGGATGGGACATGGTCTAAACAGGGGACAGCCTAGACAGAAACCTGACAGCAACTATCACTCAGGACCCCACAAAGCCTTGACTAGTGGCCAGAGCTGGGACACCCTGCCTGCAGCCCCGCTCCCCTCCTCAGCAGAGCCTTGACTCTGACAGCACCCCCCCAGCCAGTGCTCAGGGCGTCCGCCAGCCTGGGGTAGGGCTGGGACTGTGGTGCTCAGCACACCCGTGACCCCTTTCACTCAGCCGTGCCGGCATTTATGTTGGCATGCACGTGCCAGGATCTGACCCTTTTTAAGTGCTCAGTTCAGTGCTCATCAGGTTATGAGGACAGTCACAGATTCGTGCAGCCATGGCCACTTGGTAGTCCGGGACATCACCATCACCCCCAAACGCACTCCTGTGCCCACATCCATCCCCCAGCGTAGCCTCTGGCACCCACCGATCTCCTTTCTACGCTTATGCATTTGCCTCTTCTGGACCTTTCCTACAAATGGAATCTCACGTATGGGGTCTTCTGCGACCGGCTCCCTTCACTCAGCATCAGTTTCAAGGTTCATTCAGGCTGTGGCATGGATCAGGAGTTTGCTGTTCATTGTTGCTAGTTTATCCATTCCCCAGTTAAGGGCAATTGGGGGGTTTTGTCTACTTTTTTGGCTCCTAAGCACTACTTCCCGCTCAGGGACAAGTTTCCGTTGGGCCCTCCAGCAGGAGTGGAAGCGCCGGGCATCCCGGGGCGCAGCAGCTCACGCTCGGGGCTATGAAGTGGGATCTCGCCGAGGTTTGGTTTGCACTGCCCTGATGACAGGTGACAGTGAGCACGTTTTCAGGTGCTCCTTGGCCATTTGTTTATCTTCTCGGGATAAATGTATTCGGATCTTTTGCCCATTTTTGAGTTGGGTTACTTGGTTTTTTTCTCATTGAGTTGTAAGAGTTCTTGATATGCTCACCAGATCTACGACTGAGAAAGATTCTCTTTCAGTCTGTGGATTCTGTCCACTTTCTTCCTGTCCTTTGAAGCACCAAAGTGGCTCATTTTAGTGAAGTCTAATTGACCTATTTTTTTTTCTTTTTCCTTGTGTTTTTGGTATCAAAATGACTTTTTAAAAATATCATTAACTCATGGATTTGAATTCACAGAAGGGCCTCAGTCTGCTGCGGTCCCTGCCCTTGCGACGCATCATCCCCACAACACCCCTGCCTCGGCCAGCGAGGGCTCCTGCTACCTGGAGCCCCAGTCCTTCAGATGGAACGCTAAGTCTGGGGTATCGGCCCTGCCCTCTCATCTGACTCAGGCCTGTGTTACAACCAGAATGTCCCTGTTCTCGGCCTTTTAAGACGACAAAGCAAGGAGATACACATATAGCCACACACCACTTGTAAGTTAAAATACATTGAAAGCTGACACTGATAGTCCCGATTCAAATGCCCGACTATGCGGTTGCACCAAACCTAATTATCTTACACCCGTGCCTCCTTTCTCCCACATCCCAACTCCCAGCTTTCAACATCCCAACATACATTATTTTTCTTTGTTTTTATTTTGTATTCCATAAAAAGGAATGAAGTACCGATCCATGTCCCAACATGGATGACCCTTGAAAATGCCATGCTAAGTGCAAAAGGCCACATACCATATGACTCCATTTACATGAAATAGAGACAATAGAGGAGTGGGCGCCAGAGCCTGTGAGTAATGGGGGGTGACGGCTAAATGGGCACGGGATCCCCTTTTAGGATGATGAAAATGTTCTGGAACTAGATAGATGTACTTAGTGCCGGTGATTGCACACTTAAAAATAGTTCAGATCATAAATTTTATGTAATAAATTTTATGTTACATGTATTTCACCACAACAAAAAATTGTTTTTAAAAAAGAACCCTTCAGAGCCTACTGGGAAATCTTTTTAATGGTCAAAATGGTAAGTACCGGGGCGCCTGGGTGGCTCAGTCAGGCGTCTGCCTTCAGCTCAGGTCATGGTCTTGGGGTCCTGGGATGGAGCCCTGCATCAGGCTCCCTGCTCAATGGGGAACCCGCTTCTCCCTCTCCCCGCAACTGCCCACTCATGCTTTCCCTCTCTCTTTCTCAAATAAATAAAATATTTTTTAAAAAGGTCAGTATTACACTATGTGCATATTCGCACAACGAAAAAAGGCTTTAAAGATCAAAAGGAAGAGAGGGGTTAGAGTTCCAGGTAAGACTGAGGGGCCAGCTTCCCCTGCCGCTGAGTGAGACAGAATGGTGGTGACTTACCAGGTTCTCTCCTCTGGTCTCCCAGGACCTGCACCCAGCCGAGCTCAAGCCCAGCAGCGGGCACAATGGCACACAGTGCTCCAAAAGGGAAAGCCCCGCCACTCAGGCCTTCTCTCTTTCCCTCTGCTCTGTGACCCCAGACTCCAGGCACTATCATGGCAGCGGTGACAGCAGCAACAAAGGTGGCGGTGATCCTTCCTCTCCATTCAGTGCTTCTTCCACTCTACCCTCCCGCCACGTGGTACAGTCACAGAAGTGGCCGCTTTATGGCTGCACGACAGCAAAGGACAGCCCTTTCCCCAGGAGCCAGAGAGAACCGAAGAGATGACAGGAAGGGAAGATCTAAGGAAAATAACCCTATAGATCTGTTTATGAATGCCTGGGCGCAACCCCCCCCCCACTCATGGAGGGGTAGATCTGATCTTGAAGAACATACCGAAGAACGATTACAGGGGAGAAGCCAACACCCAGGTCCCGGGCCAACGGCCGCGGGGCCCACGTGCAGGATGGGACGGAGCAGCAGCACGAAGGCTGCGGGAACTGAGCTGCCACTGGCCGGAGCCACGGGCCACAGAAGGAGGCAGAGCGTGCAGCTTAGCCCTAACTAGATCAAGTGCCTGCTAACACACGAATGCCAACAGGCTCCATAAAATCTAACAAGGCCCAGAGACAAAGTGACAGTCAAGAATGTCCGGGACGCCATCCAACATTATTGGGCACATGAAGAAAACCATAAAAACCTCAACTGGCAGGAGAAAAGACAATCAATAGACACCAATCACAAGACGGCACAGATGTTGGAATTACCTGACAAATTTAAAGCAGTCGTTATAAAAATGCTAAATAGGTAATCACGAACACTCTTGAAACAAAAGTTAAAACAGAAAACATCAGCAAAGAAACGTTTTTAAAAACCAGGAAACATCTTTTTAGAGCTAGAAAATAGAATAACTGAAATAAAAACCTCACTTATGGCCCAAACAGCAGAATGGGAGGGACAGAGGCAAGAGTCAGTGAACTCAAACACAGATTAACAGAAACTATCCATTGTGAGCAACAGCAGGAAAAAAAAAACACTGAAAAAAATTAAGAGCCTCATGGACCTGTGGTACAATAATAAGGACTAACACGTGTGTCATAGGAGTCCCAAAAGGAGGGAGGAAAACGTGGGGACTGAAAAAATATTTGAAGGGATAATGGCTGAAAACTCCCCAAATTTAGAAAAAGACACAAACTTACAGATTTGAGAAGCTGAGTGAATCCAAACAGGACAAACCCAAAGAAATACTCCCACAAACACATAATCAAATTACTGAAAACTAATGACAAAGAAAAAAGGCTTAAAGCAGCAGGAGAAAAATAATACATGATCCATGGGGGAAAATTATTCAAATGACTGCAGATTTCTCATTGGAACCTATGGAGAAAGAAGAACTGCCAACACAAAATTCTGTATTCAGTAGAACTATCCCCAAAGAATGAAGGGGAATTGGACACACTCAAATAAGTGAACTCTAAGAGAATCTGGACCCAGCAGACTACTTCCAAAAGACTTGCTAAAGGCCATCCTTCAGAAAGAAGTGAAATGACACCAGAAACATCACTGGAACATCACAAATAAAGGAAGAATAAAGGACAAAACCACATAATCAACTCAGTAGATGCACACAAAGCATTTACAGAATTCAACACCCTTTCACAATGAAAACACCTGACAAACAGGAAGAGAAGGGAGCACACTCAATCTGAGAAAGCGCATCTATAAAAATTCACAGTTGACGTCATGCGCAGTGGTGAAGATCAAACACTTTCTTCCTAAAATCAGGAACAAGACAAGGGTGCCCCTCTTGCCAGTTCCATTCAGCACTGCACTGGAGGGGTTACAGAGCAATTAGGCAAGACAAAGAAATTTAAAACATGCAAATTCAAAAGGCAGACACAAAACTATCTCTATTTGCAGATGACACAACCTTATATACAGAAAATACTAAGGAACCCACTACAAAATCATAAGAACTAGTAAGCAAGTTTAGCAATCTGGCAGGATACAAGAGCAATATGCAAAAGTTAATTGTATTACCACACACTACCAAAGAGTAATACAAAAATGAAATTAAGAAAACGATTCCAGGGGGAGCAGTAAGATGACAGAGGAGTAGGGCAACTGTAACCCTGCCTCCTCACTGGAACACAGCTAGATAAAGACCGGATCATTCGCAACACCCATGAAATCGATCAGAAGTCCTGGACAACATCCTGCACATCTATAAACCAGAAAGATGACCCACAGAAACTTCTTGTGACAAGCAGACCAAAGCACACCTAGGATCGAGCTTCCTATACGTATTTTATTTTACTTTACATAAATTTTTGATTTTTTTCATTTTCATTTTTTTATTCTTATTTCTTTTTGTTTTTTGTTTGTTTTTGCCTTCAAAATGACAAGATGGAGGAATTCACCCTAAACAAAGAACAGGAAGAAATGATGACCAGAGATTTAATCAATGCAGATACAAGTAAAATGTATGAACTAGAATTTAAGACAATTATAAGGATACTATAACTATAGATATAGGGGGGCGCCTGGGGGGCTCAGTCGTTAAGCGACTGCCTTCGGCTCAAGTCATGATCCTAGAATCCCGGGATCGAGCCCCACATTGGGCTCCCTGCTCGGAGGGGAGCCTGCTTCTCCTTCTCTCACTCCCCTTGCTTGTGTTCCGTTTCTCATCTGTGTTTTCTCTCTGTCACATAAATAAAATCTTTAAAAAAAAGGATACTAGCTGGGCTTGAAAAAAGCATAGCAGACACTAGAGAATCCTGTACTGCAAAGATAAAAGAATTAAAATCTAGTCAAGCCAAAATTAAAAATGCTATAACCAAGACACAGTCCCAAGCAGAGGTCCTAAAAATGAGGATGAATGAAGTAGAAGAGGGAATCAGTGATCTAGAAGATAAAATGATGGAAAATAATGAAGCTGAAAAGAAGAAAATTTATTAGATCATGAAGGTAGACTGAGGGCACTCAGTGATCCCATAAGGCGAAATAATGTCTGTATTATAGGATTTCCAGAAGATGAGGAGCAGGAGAAAGAGGCAGAAGGCTTATTTGAACAAATTACAACTGACAACTTCCCAATCGGGAAGTTCCAGTCCAGAAGGCACAGAGAACCTCCCTCAAAATCCACAAAAATAAATCAACACATAGTATAGTGAAGCTTGCAAATTACAAAAATAAAGAGAAAATCCTGAAAGCAGCTCGGGACAAGAGCTCCTTAACTTACATCAGGCTGGCAGCAGACCTGTCCACAGAGACCCAGCAGGCCACAAAGGACAGGCATGACATAGTCAATGTGGTCAATGGGAAAAATATGCTGCCAAGAATACGTCATCCAGCAAAGCTGTCATTCAGAACAGAAGGCGAGGTAAAGAGCTTCCAGTCCTGCAACAAATATTAAAGGGGATCCTATGAGTGGAGAGAGAGCCCCAAAATAACAAAGACCAGAAAGGAACAGACATAATGGCCAAGAACGGCGACTTTCTGGGTAATACAATGGTGCTAAATTCATATCTTTCAATAATTACTCTGAATGTAAATGGTCTAATCCTCCAATCAAAAGACATAAGGAATCAGAAAGGACAAAAATAAATGAATAAATAAAACAAGACTCACTGATATGCTGCTTGCAAGAGACTCATTTTAGATCCAAAGACACCTCCAGACTGAAAGTGAGGGGGTGCAGAACCATTTATCATGCTATTGGATATCAAAAGAAAGCTGGAGTAGCCATCCTTATACCAGACAAACTAGATTTTAAACCATAGACTACAAAAAGAGATGAAGAAGGACACTGTATCACAGTAAACGGGTCTATCCAACAAGAAGATCTAACAACTGTAAATATTGGTGCCCCTAACATGGGGGCAGCCAAATATATAAACCAATCAATAATAAAATAAAAGAAACTCATGGATAATACAATAATAGCAGGGGACTTTAACACTGCATTCACAACAATGGACAGATCACCTAAACAGATCAACAAGGAAATAAGGGCTTTGAAGGACATATTGCCCCAGATGGACTTCACAGATATATTCAGAGTATTTTATCTTAAAGCAGCAGAATGTGCATTCTTTCCGAGTGCATGTGAAACATTCTCCAGAACAGATCACATGCTGAATCACAAATCAGGTCTCAATTGGTACCAAAAAACTGAGATCATACCATGCATATTTTAAGACCACCACAATGCTATGAGACTTGAGTCAACCACAAGAAGAGATGTGGAAGGACCACAAATACATGGAAGTTACAGAGCATCCTACAAAAGAATGAAAGGGACAACCAGGAAATTAAAGAAGAATTTTAAAAATACATGGAGGAAATGAAAATGAAAACACGACAGTTCAGAACCTTTGGGCTGCAGTGAAGTGGTCCTAAGAGGGAAGTATATAGCAATACAGGCCTGCCTCAAGAAGCAAGACAAGTCTCAGAATACACAACCTAACCTTACACCTTAAGGAGCTGGAAAAAGAACAGTAAATAAAACCTAAATCAAGCAGAAGAGAAATAATAAAGATTAGAATAGAAATCAATAACAAAGAAATAAATTTAAAAAACAAAACAGATGAACAAAATTAGGAATTGGTTCTTTGAAAGAATTAATAAGATTAATAAACTCCTAGCCAGACTTCTCAAAAAGAAAAGAGAAAGGGCCCAAATGAATAAAATCATGAATGAAAGAGGAGCGATCACAACCAACACCGAAGAAATAACATACAATTTTAAGAACATATTATGAGCAACTATATGCCAACAAATTAGGCAATCTGGAAGAAATGGAGAAATTCCTAGAAATATATAAACTAGCAACACTGAAACAGAAAGAAATAGAAAATCTGAAAAGACCAGCAAAGAAACCGAATCCCTAATCAAAAATCTCCCAACAAACAAGAGTCCAGGGCTGATGGCTTCTGAGGGGAATTCTATCAAATATTTAAAGAAGAATTAATACCTATTCTTCTGAAACTGCTCCAAAAAAATAGAAATGGAAGGAAAACTTCCAAACTCATTCTGAGGCCAGCATTACCTTGATCCCAAAACCAAAGACCCCATTAAAAAGGAGAACTACAGAAAAATATCCCTGATGAACAGGGATACAAAAATTCTCCCCAAAATAATAGCTAATAGGATCCAACAGTACATCAAAAAGATTATTCACCACAACCAAGTGGGATTTATTCCTGGGCTACAGGTGGTCTGACGACATCTGCAAATCAATCAACATGATACACCATATAATAAAAGACAGGATAAGAATCATATGATCCTCTCAAAAGAGGCAGAAAAAGCATGTGACAAAATACAGCATCCTGGGCGCCTGGGTGGCTCAGTGGGTTAAAGCCTCTGCCTTCAGCTCAGGTCATGATCTCGGGGTCCTGGGATCGAGGCCCCACATCGGGCTCTCTGCTCAGCAGGGAGCCTGCTTCCTCCTCTCTCTCTGCCTGCCTCTCTGCCTACTTGTGATCTCTGTCTCTGTCAAATAAAAAAATAATAAAATCTTAAAAAAAATACAGCATCCTTTGTTGATAAAAACCCTCCACCATATAAGGATAGAGGGACCATACCTCAGCATCAAAAAAGCCATATATGAAAGACCCACAGCAAATACCATCCTCAACATGGAAAAACTGAGAGCATTTTCCCTGAAGTCAGGAATATTACAGGGATGTCCTCTGCCTATGTTCAACATAGTACTAGAAGTCCTAGCCCCAGCAATCAGACAACAAAAAGAAACAAAAGGCATCCACATCAGCAAAGAAGTCAAACTTTCACTCCTTGCAGACAACGTGAGACTCCATGTAGAAAACCCAGAGGACTCCACCAAAAAACTGCTAGAACTGATACAGGGATTCAGCAAAGTCACAGGATATAAAATCAATGCACAGAAGTCAACCGCATTTCCTTTTTTTAAGATTTTATTTATTTATTTGAGATAGAGAGACAGCACGAGCAGGGGGAGCAGCCAGCAGGAGAGAGAGAGAGAGAGGCAGGCTTCCCACCGCACAGGGAGTCTGATGCCGGCTCAGTCCCAGCACCCAGGAATCATGACCTGAGCCGTCCAGGTGCCCTGTCAGTTGCACTTCTATACACTAACAATGAAGCAGCAGAAAGAGAAATCAAGAAATCAATTCCACTTATAATTGCACCAAAAACCCTAAGTATCTAGGAATAAACCTAACCAAAGAGGTAAACAATCTGTACTCTAGAAACTATAGAACACTTACGAAAGAAACCGAGGAAGATACAAAGAAATGGAAAAACATTCCCTGCTCATGGCCTGGAAGAACAGATATTGTCTAAATGTCTATGCTATCTAAAGTAATGTATACTTTCAGAGCAATCCCTATCAAAATACCACAAGCATATTTCACAGAGCTGGAACAAACAATCCTAAAATTTGTATGGAACCAGAAAAGTCCCTGAATAGCCAGAGGAATGTTGAAAAAGAAAACCAAAGCTGGAGGCATCGCAATGTCAGATTTCAAGCTCTCGTACAAAGCTGTGATCACCAAGACAGCACGGTACTGGCACAAACACAGACACACAGAGATCAACGGAACAGAACAGAGAGCCCAGGTGGCACCTGGGTGGCTCAGTTGGTTAAGTGACTGCCTTCGGCTCAGGTCATGATCCCGGAGACCTGGGATCGAGTCCCACATCGGGCTCCCTGCTTGGCGGGAAGCCGGCTTCTCCCTCTCTCACTCCCTCTGCTTGTGTTCCGTCTCTGGCTGTGTTTCTCTCTGTCAAATGAATAAAATCTTTAAGTAAATAAATAAATAAAAGAACAGAGAGCCCAGAAATGGACCCTCAACTCTATGGTCACCTCATCTTTGACAAAACGGGAAAGAACAGCCAATGGAAAAGACAGTCTTTTCAACAAACGGTGCTGGGAAAACTGGACAGCCACGTGCAGAAGAATGAAACTGAACCGCTTTATTACACCATTTACAAAAATAGACTCAAAATGGATGAAGGACCTCAATGTGAGACAGGAATCCATCAAAATCCTGGAGAACACAGGTGGCAACCGCTCTGACCTCAGCTGCAGCAACTTCTTGCTAGACACGTCATGTCTCCAAAGGCAAGGGAAACAAAAGCAAAAATGAAGTATTGGGACTTCATCAGGATAAAAGCTTTTGCACAGCAGAGGAAACAATCAGCAAAACTAAATGGCAACCTACGGAATGGGAGAAGGTATCTGCAAATGGCATATCAGATAAAGGGCTAGTCTCCAAGATCGATAAGGAACTTATCAAACTCAACAGCCAAAACAAAAATAATCCAGTCCAAAAATAGGCAGAAAACATGAACAGACATTTCTCCAAAGACATACAAATGGCCAAGAGACACATGAAAAAATGCTCCACATCATGTGGCATCAGGGAAATACAGATCAAAACCACAATGAGATACCACCCTCTCACCACTCAGAATGGCTTAAATGAACAAGTCAGAAAATGACAGCTGTTGGAGAAGGATATGGAGAAAAGGGGAACCTCTTACACTGTTGGTGGGAATGCAAGCTGGTGCAGCCACTCTGGAAAACAATATGGAGGTTCCTCAAGATGTTAGAAATAGAGCTACCCTATGACCCAGCAACTGCACTACTGGGTATTTATCCAAAGCATACAAACATAGTGATCTGAAGGGGCACCTGCACCCCAGTGTTTATAAGCAGCAATGTCCACAAGAGCCAAACTATGGAAAGAGCCAAATAGCCAAATGTCCATCGACAGATGAATGGATAAAGATGATGTGGAGCGTGTGTGTGTGTGTGTGTGTTTCTCTCTCATACACACAGACACATACACACGGGAATATTACTCAGCCATCAAAAAGAATGAACTCTTGCCATTTGCAAAGACATAGATGGAACTAGAAGGTATTATGCCAAGCAAAAGAAATCAGAGAAAGAAAAATACCATATGACTTTACTCATACGGGGCATTTAAGAAACAAAACAGATGAACGTAGGGGAAGGGAAGGAAAAATAAAATAAGATGAAAACAGATAGGGAGGCTAACCATAAGAGACGCTGAACTCTAGGAAGCAAACTGAGGGTTGCTGGAGGAGAGGTGGGGGGTAGGGAGGGATAATTGGGTGATGGGCATTAAGGAGGGCATGTGAGGTAATGAGCACTGGGTATTGTATGCCACAGATTAATGGCTAAATTCTACCCCTGAGACTAATAATAATACACTGTGTGTTAACTAAATTGAATCTAAATAAAATTTTTTAAGAAAGAAAACAATCCCATTTATATTAGCATCATAAAGAATAAAATACTTAGGAACAAATTTAGATGTGTATACTGGAAGCTACAAAACAGCTTTGAAAGAAGTTAAGGAAAACCTAAATAAATGGAAAGACACCCCATGTTCATGGATAGGAAAACTTCATACAGTTGATGGCAACAATCCCCAAAATGATCCACAGATTCAACACAATCTCCATCAAAATTCCAATTGGCTTTCTTGCAGAAATTGAGAAGCTGATTCCAAAATTCATATGGAAATTCAAGGGATTCCCAAGAGCTAAAACAATCATTAAAAAGAGCAAAATGAAGGATTCACAAATTACAACTGCCTGTAAAACTACAGTAACCAAGACAGTGCGGCATTAGGATGGATATACAGATCAATGGAACAGAATGGAGAATCCAGAAATAAACCCCCACATTTACAGTTAATTGATTTTCAACAAGGGTGCCAAGACAAATTCAATGAGGCAGAACAGTCTTTTCAATAAACAATGCTGGGAAAACTGAACAGCCACTGCAGAAGAACAAAGTGGGACACCTACCATACACCATACATAAAACTAACTCAAAACGGCTCAAAGACCTAACTGAAAGAACTAAAAACTACAAAACTCGTAGAAGAAAACACAAGTGTCAATTTTCATGACCAAGGATTTGGCAATGGACTCTTGGACTTAACGCTAAAGCACAAGCAACAAAAGAAAAAGAAAATAAACTGGACTTCATCAAAACTAGAAACTTTTGTGCCCCTAAGTACACATCAGGTATGGGAATGGGAGCAAATATCTGTAAACCAAATATGTGGCACGGCTTGTATCCAGAAAATATAAAGAATTCTTACAACTCAACAATAAGCCACCAATAATCCAATCAAAAAGTGGGCAAAAGAATTGAATATAGACACTTCTCTAAAGAAGATCTACAAATGGCCAATAAGCACATGAAAAGATGCCCAATATCATTAGTCACCAGGGAAAGGCAAATCAAAACCACAACAAGATTGGCCTTCCCACACACCAGATATTGGTGAGGATGTGGAGAAACTGGAAACCTCACACACTGTTGATGGGAATGTAAAATGGTGTGGTCACTTTGGAAACAGTTGGGCACAAAGTTCCTCAAAAGGTTAAATGTACAAATACTACACTGACCTATCAATTCCACTCTTAGTTATCTACAAAAGAGAGCAGAAAACATGTCTTCAGTTAAAAATGTATACGGTGACATTCACAGCATTATTTATACTAGGCAAAATGTGAAAATAATTATTCCAAAAGCTTGACAAGATTTTAAGGGCAGGGGTAGGGTTTCTTTGATGTGGGCGTGGATTCGGGCCACCTCTGCCTGGAAAGCTGCAAGGGGGGCAGCTAGTCAGGGAAAGCGCATGGGCTTCGGACCAGGGGCCTGGGTTTGAGGCCACGCTCTGTCACTGTTTGACACCTCCCCTGTGAAATGGGACAAGTACCTACTGTCACAGGTGAGTATGACAACTACTGAATATAAAGCACTTACCACAGTGCCAGTGGGTATGAAGTCTTCGACCGAGGACAGCATGTCATCTGTCCTCTCGGTCACCATAACTAGAGCTCTGCCTCTAGCCTCCTCTGTCATGCTCCCCATCTTGGCCCTAGGGGATCCTACAGATTCCTGGCCCAGCAGGCTTAGGAGCAGTGGCTGGGGAGGCTGGCTCCCTAGCCTGAGGAGCAAAGGCCTGGGGGAAGAAACCCCTCTCACCCTTAACCCAGCCTCACTGAGGCCCCCAGCCTGTGGGGACAAAGAGGACCCTCTCTTACCTTCACGAGCTCCTGGTCATCCAGCCCACACAGCATCAGCTCACGGCCTAGTTTCACCATCTCTGTTGGAACACAAGGACCCGGTTAATGCAGACGCCCACCCAAACAGGAGAGGAGGCCGTGCACCCAGGAGAGTGCCAAGTGATGCTCTGGGGAGAGTGCTGCTGCTCTGGCATTGGCAGGCCAGTGCCCAAGAGGCCAGGCTGGGCCTGGAAGGCCTGCATGGACAGGGAGGCAGGGGGACGACATGCCCAGGACTGTTTCTTGCTGTGTGACTTGCACCTCTCTGGGCAAGAGTTTCCTGCACTGAAGTAAGGGGTCACATCTGATGTTCTTCCATATAAGGAACTCTGGCTTCTAGCCGGCCAGCCACCTGAGGAGCTGATAGAGATCAGGGAACCTTCTGAAGTTGCTATATCCCACCCTCTCAGAGAACTTGCCAGGCCAAAGCAAAAGGAACCACGGCTCACAGGTGTCAATTTCATACATGCCTTTATCAACATCATCTCCTTTCACCTTGCTGGCAACTCTGGGAGGTGGGCCGCAGCTTCACTTTACAGATTGGGAAACTGAGTCACTGCATGGTACAGGGACTGCCCAGCCACATCTGAGAAACCATCTGATATATAGAGAAAGGCCATGATGTGGAGCTAGAAAGCCTGGGGCCAATGCCAGCTCTGCATCCCTGACCTGGCCCTGTGGGAGTGTCTTTACTCCTTCGTAGGCAAGACCCATCTCCTACCCTGCCATGCTCAGTAGTGGGGCAGGCATAACTCAGGCATTTGCTTTGGAAGGTTTGGGGCAAGAAGCAAATAGAGCACCTATTCAAAAGCATTAGCAACCCTGGAAAGACTGTAGGAATACCAGTTATACCCCCAAGCATGCCCACTGCCCACAACCCCAAACCCTCGTGTCTTCCATGGCCCCTCTCCTACTTAGCCATTGCCCAGTTCTTGCTGAGTCCGGCCAACTCTCCCTTCACGATAAATCCAGGACCTAGCCAACAATACTCCACTTCCACCGCCCCCCTCCCATCTCTTGCCTGCATCACTGCAAGAGCCTTCCAGTAGTCTCTCTGCCTCTGCCCAGGCCTCCTGTTCTCAGCTCAGTGGCCTTAGGGACCCTGTTAAACCCAAAGTCAAGCCACAGCTTT
Organism: Spilogale gracilis; assembly: GCA_004023965.1. Taxonomy (NCBI): domain Eukaryota; kingdom Metazoa; phylum Chordata; class Mammalia; order Carnivora; family Mephitidae; genus Spilogale; species Spilogale gracilis. The sequence continues at coordinate 24,902 of PITA01024927.1, forward strand.
CCTCAGAATAAAAGCCGTCCTTCCATGGCCTGATCTGGCTGGCCCTGTTGCCTCCCTGCCCTCAGCACTCTCCCGTTGCTCTCCACTCTGCACCAGCCACCCAGGCCTCCTTGGTACTCCTCACAGCTGCAAGGCACATGCAAGTCTACCTCAGGCCCTTTGCACCTACTGTTCTTTGCCCTGAACACTACTCTTCCTGATATCTGCCTGGCTCACTTCCTCCCTTTCTGCAAGTCTATATTTAAAAGAGAGGCTTTCAATCAGACAACAGAAAGAAATAAAAGGTATTCGGATTGGCAAAGAGGAAGTCAAACTCTCTCTCTTTGCAGATGACATGATACTATATGTGGAAAACCCAAAAGACTCTACCCCCAAACTACTGGATCTCATACAACAATTTGGTAATGTGGCAGGATACAAAATCAACGCGCAGAAATCAGTTGCATTCTTATACA
>PITA01024928.1:0-25246 GCA_004023965.1 Spilogale gracilis
TCACTGATGTAAGTCTATACAGTGGGAATTTTGTGAGTGATACTAATACATTTTAAGTTCTATTTTCCCCTTTCTATTCTCTTTTAGATGACATAAATATTGATGAGAAGTGTGTGGAAGCAGGTAACATTTCCTCTTGACAGATTTACCACCAGAAGGAATATGAAGCATCTCGGCTGTAGATTTTCAGAAGCAGAGTTAGCCAAATGGGGCCGCAGCCCTTCCCTCCGGAAGAAATGTGTAAATTGAACCCCTCCTCCCCCATCGCATCCTTTTTCTGTGGTCCTGACACTTGGAAGGGAAGCACAGCTGTTGGAAGGTTCTCCAGGCTCCAAACCAACCTCTAGAAAGTATTCTAGAAAGCAGTGTCTTGGAAATGATCCCAGGAGCACTTAGTAATATTCAGGTATTAAATTCAGGAACATTCAGGTGGAACATCTGGAAACCACCATGCTCTTTGTGAAGTACTATAAAATGTTGAAATACCAATTTTTAAAAAGCAACATATATTTTTTGTTATTGTTTAGTAACATTTGATAGATTCTAGTATAGATAATTAGTAGTGGGTTCCAAATTTTTGAGAAATATATGAAAGCTTTTTATATTTTTATACTTAATTTTTTTTTTTGTAAATTGGGAAAAGATTTCCCAAATTTAGAGCCAGAACTAAGATTGGCTCAAGAATTTGGCTCAAGAGTCATGAGGGTGATGTTGGGAGACTACTGGAAAGTCTTTAGTCCGAGAGGTGAATGTGTCTTGGCTTTCTGGGCTAATCTAGTTTTTAGAAATTAAAGAGCAATACAAAATCTTTAAATAGTGGGTATTTCAAAGATTCACATATACTTCCCAGAACGACTACAGAATAATGATGACACCATATTTATTCTATCAAGTACATATTCTGTTTTTTAAAAACTCACACCAATATTCATTCCTTTCTCTAATTTAAATTTCTTAGGTAATATGTTCATGTACTTTCCCTGCTCCCTTATTCAGTTTTATTTCTTGAGGCAATAAATGCTCTTAGTTTCTTGCTGATCCCTCTAGACATATTCTGTGGATATAAAAGCAATGCTGTGTATTTTTTTTCTCCTCTCCTTGCCATCTACTCACCATTTTTTAAAAAACACCCTTTTAAAAAAAAAGTCTTTTTTTGCTCTACACGCTATTCTGATCCTGGCTTTTCCCCCTTGACATTGTATATGATTCCATCTTAGCATATGAGGAACCTCTTTATATTTTTTTAATACCTTATTGGTGAAGTAAATTATTGTACACTTATACAATCACTTATTGGTAGACATTTGAGTTATATCCAATCTTTTCTATTACAAACAGTGCTCCGTGGACAGTATTGTAAACATATTGTCACACACATGGCTCAGTGTGTCCTAGGTGCAGCATGTTCTGATCCAAGGGTGCACACGCTGGTAATATCCCTACATATTTGAAACTGCTCTCCACATACATTCTAGTTTCTTAATCCTTAGTATTTCTTTTAAATGCTAATAAGAACTGTTTGGGTTTTTTTTTAATGTATTTTTTTAAAAAGATTTTATTTATTTATTTGACAGAGAGAAACACAGCTAGAGAGGGAACACAAGCAGGGGGACTGAGAGAGGGAGAAGCAGGCTTCCTGCAGAGCAGGGAGCCCGATGCAGGGCTCGATCCTGGATCTCCGGGATCATGACCTGAGCCGAAGGCAGTCGCTTAACCAAGTGAGCTACCCAGGTGCCCCTGGGGTTTTTTTTATTGAAGATTTTATTTATTTATTTGACAGAGAGAGACACAGTGAGACAGGGAACACAAGCAGGGGAGTGGGAGTGGGAGAAGGAAAAGAGGTTCCCGCAGGGAGACCGATGCGGGGGCCTGAGGCCTCTGGAATCATACCCTGAGCTGAAGGTAGTCGCTTACTAACTGAGCCACCCAGGAGCTCTGCTAATAAGAACTGTTATAGGGCGCCTAGGTGGTTCAGAGGGTTAAGCCTCCGCCTTCAGCTCAGATCATGATCTCAGGGTCCTGGGATGGAGTTCCACATCAATCTCTCTGCTCAGCAGGGGGCCAGGAGCCAGCCCCAGCAACAGTCAGGGTCCAGAGGGTGAGGGAAGGTGTCGGCGCTTTCGAAAATGAGAGAACCCCGAAGATTCTTTTCCAATCACCTGCCAGGCATCTCTGCCTTCCTGGCTCTCAGTGTCTTTATTTATAGGCAACAAGTTAAAGATTCTCATAAAGGAAACTTTTTTTTTTTTAATTATTTATTTGACAGAGAGAAACACAGCTAGAGAGGGAACACAACAGGGGAAGTGAGAGGGAGAAGCAGGCTTTCCCCCAACCCCCCATCAGGAAGCCGGATGTGGGGCTCAATCCCGGGTCTCCAGGATCATGACCTGAGCCGAAGGCAGTCGCCTAACCAACTGAGCCACCCAGGCGCCCCTAAGAAAATTTTTTTTTTACAGAGAGTGATTTTTTATTACACAGTGTCTTTGTTAGAGAAACATAGTGTTTTGATCAGTGAAACATGTTTTTTGCAGGTGCACCTATCTACAGTTCAGAGTTAACTCCCAAAACCAAACCAAGGACATGTTATTCAGTAAGGTTTTTTATAGTTTCTTACATTTGGTGCCTAGAGGATAAAGGGTAGACTAATGATATGGTGTTTTTAAAGCAGGTCTTACAAACAAGAAGGCAATTGAAAGGCTTAAATGAGTTGTGTACAAAGTTTCAGCTACATTATTACATTCACGGTTACCTCCACCAAAGTTTTTGGCGGCTTGCAGCATGGCGGGCACCGTCCCCAACAGCGGGGAGCCTGCTTCCCCCTCTTTTTCTGCCTGCCTCTCTGCCTATTTGTGATCTCTCTGTCAAATAAATAAATAAAATCTTAAAAAAAAACTGTTTTAACATGAGGAAGTTGATTTATATAAAATCTTTCCTCATCACCTTAAACAAGCATATCCGATCAAACCATTTATATACTCATTCTCCTCACCCGCCCCCTGCCCCCCAGTCTTCAGGCAGGGGTCAAGGCTTCTCATAGCAACACTGAGCGCTGACGTCCATTGGAGCTTCCTATGACATTCTTCCTTTCCCTTCCCTGAGCCTCTTTTACATTCTCTTTATTCTCTTCAGTTGTGTTTGTTTGCAGCTCCTATAGCACCCCTGCTTGATGTCATAGCCCAAGTGCTTGATATCATGTATCTCATTTGAACTTCTAATATGCCAGAGAGACCCCACGGACTTGGCCTTGATTTAGCAAAGAATTTTAAAAGTTGGTGTGTCTGCAGAAGCATAGGGTCAGGGAATTAGATCATTAAAATATAGACTCAGTATGGATAGTAACGTAATGACACTTTTGGTGTTTTTGTCTCCATGGGAAACCGTAGATGAAGAAACATTTGAATCTGGTAAGTAAAAAATGAATATTTGGTATTGACTTTTTAAAAAGATTTTGTTTATTTAACAGAGAGCAATCACAAGTAGACAGAGAGGCAGGCAGAGAGAGAGGAGGAAGCAGGCTCCCTGCTGAGCAGAGACCATGCAGCCTCCATCCCAGGACCCTGAGATCATGACCTGAGCTGAAAGCAGAGGCTTTAACCCACTGAGCCACCCGGGCGCCCTGGTATTGATTTTTAAGAGTCCATTTTACATTTTGGTATCATTTAAACCCACACCTAGGGACATCACACAATAATTGTTTGACTACCTCAGCAGTATAGTTGTGAGATACTATACACGTTGCCCTCATTGGTGCGTCTTATGAGGGACATTTTGGAGCTCTGTGGGATGGACAGACGGAGTTGGGAGGTATGCACATAACTGACTAACTTCCCATTTATGTTGTTTCTGAATTTCCCATTTTCAAGTAGATAGTTGGTCAGTTAGGGTGTGTACACCTGGCTCAGTGTTAAGGACTGGCTTAATTTTTAATGCCTCTGGACTATAGTACCCCTTTGTTCTATGTTCAACTCCTCATTTCTCTGGAAGACAGTCTACACATGAACACCGTGGCTGAGGTTCAGAGGTATTTGTGGCATCTGTGAGTGGAGAGGCGGTGTGGTGGTGTGCTTAAAGCCAGGGACTGGAGCCAGACTGTCCCTGTAGGAATTCTGCTCCGGGATACTTTACCTGTGGGTCCTCTATCACGTCACCTCTCTGCCCTTCACTTGCCCCACGTCTAAAGTAGGAAAAATAATTTATATAAGTAAAGTGCTTAGAATTTAAGTGATTCATGAGCATTAGCTAGCATTGTATGACTCTTGCTTTGGACCAGCATTCAGCAGCTACGTGTCTAATAACTGCAGAGGAATATGTGCAACTCCCCTCTTACTTCCTGGGAGGTGCCCCTTCTGGACTCCTCTTAGTCAAAGGATTGAGAACTCCCCAGTACATTCTGAGCCCAACTCACTGAGGAGGTCAATTAAGGAACAGTTAGCACCCAGCAGACATGGTTCCTAAGTAAATAATTCTTAATATTTATTCATGATACTTAATTCTATTACTTAGAGCTCTTAGTGGGTCATTTCATCTCTTCGGTTTGGGGCTCAACTCTTCTCTGAATGTGACCTTCTTGCATTTCTCTGAGGGTGGGGTGTGGTGATATAGTCTAATTAGGAATGTCATTAAAAACAAAGCAATAGAGAAGATGGATTTTTTTAAGACATCTAGAAAATGCTTTCTGTTCAGTTCCCCCTGTCTCCAGTGGGCCAGCTGGAGAAGGACGTGTGTCACTGGACCCAGTGAGGGGTAAGGAAAGAAGACGTTCAGGCCAGAGGCTGCCGTAGCCCCCACCCAGGGGCTTCACAGTGCAACGTTCGGCCTGTGGGAGAGGAGAGAGGAGGCTCACAGCAGTTGCCTTCCTATAGTTTTTCTCTCTCTCTCTCTCTCTGGAGCCCTATTTTGTACTGACCAGTAGAGAAGAGTCTCCCTAGACAGAAAGCCCTCAGGGAGATTGTAGGTAAACTGCAGAAGAAGTTATTGTTCTCCAAGCAGCAAGTCCAGTCCAATGAGTTTCTAACTCCCAGTTGTATGTCGCTCATTGTCCTTGCCAGGCCTACCTGAGTTACAGCCTTCTCTAGGGGTGACATGAATACCTCACTTTTGTCATCAGTCTTTACTGGATGACCAACATGCTCTTCTCAAAGGCTTAACTTTTTCAAATCTGTTTCTTTACTTATGCAAATATCCAGAAGAGCTTTCAGAAGGTAATTGTTTTCATTTCCTGGGTAAGCCACCTCAATCTATATTTTAAAACTTTGGGTGCCTCAATGTGCAAGTGTCACAGGATACATTTTAAGATAAGATCTATTTGAAGGGTGAAATCAGTGACGAGATATTCAATTGAAAAGAAAAATATTTAAAAATGAACAATGAAAGTAGTTAGCTTTATGAATATATCCTTAATTGAACCTTTCCATAAGAGACTCTTAACTACTGAAAACAAACTGAAGGTTGCTAGAGGGAAGTTGGGGAGGAGAATGGGTTAAATGGGGAATGGGTATTAAGGAGTGCACTGGTAATGAGCACTGGGTGTATAGGTAAGTGATGAATCACTAAATTCTACCCCTGAAACTAACATTACATCTGTTATCTAACTTGAATTTAAATTAAAATTTGAAAAAGAAAAAAAAAACTGAAAAAAACCTTACAGACATATTTCAGTTAGACAAATGTGCTTACTTAACAGAGGATGGAATTGATTTTGGTGTGTTTTCTTCGTATTTTAAAATGTATGTTTTAAAAAAAGGTTAAGAAGAAAAGGTTGTATATATTGGTTCATTCTACAGACAATGGCTCTTTATATATTTAAATGATCAGAACAGAGTTGTATAAGTGAAAAGGAACATATATTTGTAAAAAGTAATTTGAAAGTGACATTTGTATAACAGTTTTTTTTCCCTCGAGTTTATAAGAATTTTTCTGAGAACCCCGTGGAAGCAGAGGTTGAGTCTGAATAAATTCTAGGTGCTTCAGAGCCACTGGAATTAGTGTTCCTCAGCTTTGTCTCTCAGATTCCTAGACAGTCAGACATAACTGGCAGCCGGAGAGCAAATACTAATTGTATACAGAATAAACCATCTTATCAGAGAGAAAATAAAAACCCACCTCTAACAAAGGGACTAATTATACATCCTGCAGAACACCATTTCTACAAGTTGAAGCCAAAGCCAGTTGATTTGTTCCTTTTTTTTTTTTTTTTTAAGATTTTATTTATTTGACAGAGAGAAACACAGCCAGAGAGGGAACACAAGCAAGGGGAGTGAAAGAGGGAGAAGCAGGCCTCCTGCCGAGCAGGGAGCCCGACGTGGGACTCGATCCCAGGTCTTTGGAATCATGACCTGAGCTGAAGGCAGTCGCTTAACCAACTGAGCCACCCAGGCGCCCCTATTTGTTCCCTTTTTTAAGTCAGTTTACTTCGGATCTATTAAACAATGTATACCTAATTTTTATTTGTTTTTTTCTTTTTTGTGACTCAATATCTTTCTTATTACTTTAAAGAAGCCTAAACTAGCTTTTTCTTTCAGTTGTACTTGACAGAATATATTCAGTGTACTGCTAAGATTCTGGAGAGTTTTCATATAGTTTGGTGCTTGTGATAGATTGGAAAGGATCATCTTCAAGAAGCCATTCAGGATGAATTCAGCTGTGCTGACTTCTACTGAAATGTGTCACTTGCAGATTTGAGGATAATTTCATGCATCTGTTCTAAGTAAACTTCTCCTTCTCCTCCTTCACATGTTCTGTTCCTGCCATTCTCTGTGTTCCAGACAAGGAGGAATTTGTTGGCTCTGGTCAGAAGTTCTTTATCGGTAAGTAATGATTAATAAGAAGTGGGTCATTGTTACTTGTCAAGTTTTATTCATACCATCTTGACTCTTCGGAAAGCTTCTTTCGCCGATGAACATTTGCAGACCTGTTCCTTGTTCTGCTTTCCTTCTCTCCTCCAGCTCCTTTTTTTGGGGATCAATATTCCACTGTGTTCATCATTCATCACAATTCATCTGGTTTCTACCAGATATGTCTTAATTATTTATCACAAATCTTTGGTTCTCTTCCAGACTGTTCCATGACATACTGATGTTACTCTAAAAAAACTACAAATTTGTTTTTGATGGCCACAATTCTGTCAACTGGGCAGAGCTTTCTGAAGGACCCATTCAAAGGCTCATACAAAGCCATGCTGGGACCTCCTCCAAGAGACAGTGGGGGAGCAGCAGGGTCTGTAAAGAGAAATGTTGGTTCCTGAATACACATTAGAATCACTGAGAGAGCTTTGAACACAACAACAACAATGACAAAAACCCTATGGGGCCACTTTATTGCATCCCTTTGAGAATAACTCAGTTCCAAAGCCATTAGGTAGGCCAAAGGAGTAGGTATCTGCACAAAGGTGGGGAAGAAGTAGCCTGGGGGTGGGCATCACTGAACCGTGTGAAGAGTGTTTGTGTGGCGGACGATGGCTGACTGGTACAGATGGTCAGGACCAGAGCAAAGTGAGGAGGACAGCTGCCATCAGTTGGACTCTGACATCTCGAAGCCTCTACAAACATGGCCTCCTCATCTGGCTTGGGCTCTGACACTTTCTGCTAGGTTGCCAATACCCTTAGTCCCTTGTCCTGCACAGGCGCTCTTGACTAATACAATAAGTAAATGTACTGAGGACAATCAGTCAGGTTTCTCACTTTTGGAGAAAGGAGTTACATATATGGCAAGGGTGGGGACAGGTGGCTGGAATGAATCCTGTGGTGTTGAGCTGACACTGTATGTATTGGTGTGAACTCATGGTGTTCAACATATATAGATAGATAAGGATGCACACGTGCATGTGTGTGTGTGCGTGTGCATGTGTGTATGTGTGTATACAGAGTCCTGAGCTCTGTCTCTAGGTAGGACCTGGGAACAGCAATAGAGGACTTCTTCAGAAATATAAACCATGTCGCACTCATTTCTCCAACGCTCAGTAACTTCTCAGTCCACCGGACCACAATCCTATACTCCGCTGAAGCCCCCTGCCACCTCGCCTACTTCCTTTCCAGCCCCATTTCCTACCATTCTCCCTACTGCTCCCCACCCTGCCCCACTAGGGCCTCCTTGTGCTTCCCACCCACAATCCAGGAACACTCCTCTCTCTGCACCTTAGCAGTTGCTGTTCCCTTAGCCTGGATTGCTTTTTCCTCAGACGCCTTCTCACCTGGCTCCATGACTTCATTCCCACCTCTGTTCAGTGTCACCTTTTCACATACACTTTGCTTGAACCACCTGCCTGAAGAAGCACTCCCACCCCTCTCTATCCACCAACCCTTCTAAACACTTATTTCTGTTGATGTCTTACTTTTCTCTCTCCTCCTCCATGAAATGTAAACATCAGGAGGAAATGGGTTTGAGGAAGTCGACCACCGGATCCACAGCACCAGGCACATGGTGGGCACTGGGTACTGCCTTGAGTTAACACGTGGGGTGTTCTGCTCTTCTTTCTTTGCGTTGCTTATTTTCTACCATCAGACAGATGTGAGGATTCTCGTTAACACTAGCTGATGGCAGTCCCCGCAGGCTCCTTCAGGCATATCAAGGGAAGTGATCTCCCCTGCCTTCATGTGACGTCCCGTGCCTTCCCACTCTCTCACAGCTGGCTTCCGTCGCAGCATGCGCCTTTGTCGCCGCAAGTCGCACCTGGGCCAGCTGCGCGCAGGGCTGGGCGGTGCTGGCGGAGGCCTCAGCGCGCTGGGAGCCCCGTATGAGGAGGTGGTCAGGTACCAGCGCGGCCCATCGGACAAGCACCGCCTCATCGTGCTCGCGGGTACGTCCCAGCACACAGCGCCTCTCCTCCTCCATAGTGAGCTTTTCCTTCTAGATTCGGCAGTTTGGCGTTGGGAGTAGTGGCAACAGTAACATTCTTTAGCGACTCCGATATGAACACCTTAAAGAAACCCTGTTTTGTATGTATGTGTTTATAAATACCGTTGTCCCATGTTTTTATCGCCTACGATTGAATGTTATATGTCCCGGTATATGTGTACCGGGCTAATAACAGTTTGTATTATGATAAAGCTTTTTTTTTTTAAACCCAGTTAGAGTTTGCTTTATAAGCGTATATGAGTATCCCCCAGACTGTATTATCAGTCTGTATCAGAAATAAGGATCCTTAAGGTCTATTTCCCTAAGATATTTGTAATCACCTTCTTTAGAAAGGAGTTTCAAGTCTTTTGGACTGTATCTCTGGTGCTACGGAATAAGGCAAATACAGTCCTGGGGGGACCTGCTTTTGTGGGTACGAGCTCTGCCAAGTCGGCCCTGCCGCAGTGATTAGGTGGGTCTTGCTGCGTCTCGGTGTGTGTTGTTCCAACTGTGACCAAGGGAGGCCGCTGTACAGCAGAACAGCATGCCTTACAGCCACTCCCGGCTACAGAATCTGCAGAGCTCAGGGCAAAAGGAAAATACTAGAGCTTCTTTAAAAATGATGAACATTTCAGGGCGCCTGGGTGGCTCAGTTGGTTTGAGCGACTGCTTTCAGCTCAGGTCATGATCCTGGAGACCCAGGATCGAGCCCCACATTGGGCTTCCTGCTTGGTGGGAAGCCTGCTTCTCCCCCTCTCACTCCCCCTGCTTTTGTCCCTCTCTAGCTGTGTTTCTCTCTCAAATAAATAAATAAAATCTTAAAAAAAAATAAAATAAATAAATAAATAAATAAATAAATAAATAAATAAATAAATAAATAAATAAGATGAACATTTTGGGTGGCGCCGTTGGTTAAGACTCCCATTCTTGGTTTCAGCTCAGGTTCTCATCTCAGGATTGTGAGATGGAGCCCGGCCTTGGGTTCCGCGCTGCGCATGGAGACTGCTTAAGATTCTCTCCCCATGCCCCTCCCACTCGTGTTCTCTCCATCTCTCTCTCTCTCTGACTGTCTGCAATAAGTAAATAAATCTTAACATTTCAAGATGGCAAAGGAAGAGCATTAAACCAAGTGTAGTAACCTAAGCACAGGCCCTATGTAACTGCATGAAATCAGCCCTGACTCCAGTTAGACACGGGGTGCTGACTCACAGAACCCGCTCAAGGGGCTGATTTCTGAGTTGTGATGTGATAAACACTTCATTTGACGGGAAAGGTAGATTGTCTCAGATTATCTGAGACGAGGCCAGAGAATTCTCCGAGTGCCCCACATTGGATGTCATTGGCTGTGGTGACCAGTTCCTGTAATTCCCCAGGAATTATTTCTTGTTCCTGGGATGCTTATTTCTGGAATGCTGAAGAAATGTGGCTTACTCCGTGGGTCCCCAGGAAAATTCCCAAGAGCTTTCCGGAAGTGGTTCAGTTTGTGAGAAGATATGTAATTTCCCGAAAAACATTTGCTCTCAGATGTCTTCAATAGAAGAACTGAAATGATTATATCACCACATAATTATATTTAACCACGTCTAATGATTTCTGTATGTGCCTTTTTGTGTTTAGGACCTTCTGGCGTTGGAGTCAATGAACTGAGAAGACAACTTATTGAATTTAATCCTAAGCATTTCCAAAGTGCTGTACCGCGTATGTGTGGTTTTTCTTTCCTAGCGGTTCATGTTTCAGTCAAACTGTCTTTGCCTATGCAGATGAACTGACCTCACTTAACTATGCCATACCGTCTTTGTTGTAAGAATAAAAGACACAAGGGATACTCTTTTATATATTATATAATAGTATATACATAATTATATACTATTATATAATATTTGAACAATAGAGGGAATTGATTCATGGCCATGTCGCTGGCGAAGCTTTTAAAAGGTGACTGTCTCTTTTCCGTTTCTTAACAATCATATAGATGATTTCCCTTTAGGAAAACTAATATTTAGTAATAATAGCTAAGTAATAATAGTACTTACTATCTTCCTGGCACTGTGCTTGGCTCTTTAAATGCCGTATTTTTTAAAATTTTAATATAAGCAGATGTAATTTTATATAAACTGTAAGTGTGATCGTAGCATTCACAGGAGGAAAGAGCAAGTGCGTGTAGGTGCTTTCCCTTCACTTTGATTCAAGAAAGGAACTCGGAGAAACCAGCTGAAAGCTTAGTAGTATTCCCTGCAGTCTGGGGGACACAGAAGACTGGTGTCAGAATTATACTTGAAAAATCTAAAGAATTTCGTGTGGCCAGGGGCTGTGGTTTAGGAATTTGCTGCCCTTTTAGAAATCACAAATGACGAGGTGAAATAAAGGTGGGTTTGAGAACCTCAGTGGTGGTGGTGGTGGTGGTGGGGTTTGCAGAATAACCCAGGCATCCTCCAGGATAGCAGAGCCACATTTAAATATCTGCCAAGTCACATTTAAAGCCACATTTAAATATCTGCCAAAGAAACCTGTAGTATCCAGCATCAGCCTCAGTAAGTAAGAATTTTCCTACTCTTTCTTCTCCTCTCTGTACTCCAACTTTGGACAAATATAAAACTGGGAGCAACAGTAGAAAGGCAATGAAAGGGAAGGGAAGAAGTGAATCCTACTTCCTTTCCTGACTTCTAGCTTCTCTGACTGCAGTTTTTGTGGCTGTAGCAAGTCTGAGCCACTTGTGGGGAGGAGAAGAAGCCCAAAATAGAAATGACATTCAGAATTTTGATTATTACATGGGAATGGAATTTTAGTTATTACTTTGAGACTGTGTTTTGTGGCACAAATGATGGTAGCCCTTTTTAAAAAAAAAAACAAAAACTGAATAATCAGAAGAGTCATGGTAACTGCTAGATTTTCATTCAGGACCAGAGGAGGGTCTTGTCCCACAGAAGAGGCAGTAGGTGACAGGAAATGTTTCTTTATGGTCACATACCTTAGGTTGTGCTTTCCAAATATTATTACACTTGTAAGAATGGACATTGATCTCCAGCACAAAAATTCCAAAAGAAGTGCCATTTGTTAATAATCTCGATAAAAATAAATTTCCCACAGAACAAAGAATTGTAAGAAGAATGGCTAGACATCATTCAAAGTGAAAAAACGTTGTACACATTTTGCTTTTTAAATTGAGTGCATAGTTTTTTTTCTTTTTTAATTTAATTTTATTTTTTCAGTGTTACATGATTCATTGTTTATGCCCCAACCCAGTGCTCCATGCAATACCTGCTCTCATGACCCACCACCAGGCTCTCCCATCCTCCCAGCCCCTTCCCTCCAAGACCCTCAGTTTGTTTCTGAGTCCAAATTCTCTCATGTAGAGTGCCTAGTTTTTAAATTTAAGATGAATACCTCTAATTCTGCACCAGTTCACAGATTTTTAACCCTCATATAAAGAAGCCACGAAGAAGGAGTCATCTTAGGTTTATATTTACATAATTTATCAAGACCTGAGAGCCACAGTGTTTTACTAGATTTTTTTTAAAATACAAAGCTATAGGAGAAGTGGCATAACTGTAGGAACTCTAAGGATCTGCAGAGAGGCTTGAATAAAGAATAAAGAAAAAAACAGGGTGTCTGAGTTGCTTAGTTGGTTGAGTGCCTGACTCTCTTGGTTTGGGCTCAGGTTGTGATCTCGGGGTCACGAGATCAAGTTCTGCATTGGCTCAGCACTCAATGTGGAGTGTGCTTAAGATTCTTTCCCTCTCCCTCTGCCTCTTTCCCCAGCTTGCATGTGTGCACATGCACTCTCTCTCTAAAATGAATGAATAAATAAAATCCTTTAAAAAAAAGAAAAAACCAAAAATGACCTTCAGATGACATTTGTCTTTTGACATTCTTGAATGTTCCTTAAGCCTTTTATCATTTTTGGCCTGTTTCAAGCTCCTACTTGGTCATTCCCATGTGTCAGTATTATCGAGTATTCATATATTTCATTTTTAAACTTTGACAAATGCAAACACACCATTTTTTTAAATAAACATGGAGAATTTGTGGTAATACAGATTAAGGGATTAGCAGCTTTGCAATATACATAGGACACAGGGTTGGAACTGTGTTTTATTCATCTTTGTGTTCTAAGAATCTAACATATCTGGAACAGAGGGACTTGGTACACATTAGTTGAATAAATAGGTGAGCAGATAACACATTAGTTTTAGTTACTCCTGAGCTCCTGTGTTCTACACCAAGTACTATTTAAATTGGAGAATCTATAACGAAAGAATAGGACTGAATCCAGACTCCACCAATCTTTCCCTTCTGGAGATCCGCCCCAAATTACTTACCATCTCACTTGGCGATCAATACATTTGGGCAAGACTGCAGACTGTAATGGGATCTCTCCGTCTCAAATCAGAGACAATCTGGTAGAGCAGAAAATACTAGTCTAGGAGGAATCAGAACAGCTAGGTTCTTGTTTGCAACTTTGCTTTTCATTACTCTGTACACAAGCAAGTGAGTTACTCTCTAAAATCTTCAGTTATTGATCTGTAAACTGTGGATACTAACATTTCATCTGGCTAGGTGTGTGAGGAATGAAATGGGATCTTGGGAAATGCACTATCTAAACAGAAGATACCTTGTGTGCTGGGGGTCTTTGGGCATCTTAAGCCTCACACATAATTCACTCATGCCTGTTTTGAAGTAAGAGCCGGAACCCATTAGGGCCTTCCCACTTGGCTTTACACCTGATACATTCATCTCCACACTATGAGCACTTGAGAAATGTTTCTAGATGAACTGGTTTTGATGTGAGAACTTCTTTCTTAGCATCAATTCAGGATCCCTCTTTTTGGTCCTAGCATTTTTTTATCTGTGTATTCATTTATTTATATCAACTGGACACCTTTATCCAAATACATATTGTTACTAAATCAAAACATTTTGTAGATTCTAAAGGCTTCTTCAAAATTCCATATTGTCATAGATACCACTCGCTCTAAAAAGAGTTATGAAGTAGATGGACGTGAGTATCACTATGTATCAAAAGAAGTATTTGAAAGCCTCGTGTATAGTCACAGGTAAGTTAGACATTCAGAATCTGGTTCTCCCCTTTGGTTATTGTACCTTCAAAATAGATCCACTATTTTTATGCTTTATCCAAAGCTCCCGGAATAATCCTTTTGTTTCTGAAGAGTTAAACAAGGAAGTGTAAACTGATGCACTTGTACACTAACTCATTGGGTTTAGAGTGGGAACAGAATTGAACTGCAAATTTTAGAGACTTTGGAGAAAGAGTTAAGTCCTAGATCCCTTGATATTTTTTTCCCCTGCCTATTTTCCACTCATTCTTGCGCTAGCAAAGTCCACATATTTGCATCCTATGTTACTACTAGTGATATTTTACTGGTAGAAAGAGTTCTTGTTTTCTCTGTGGCACCCTTGCAGGATGCTCGAGTATGGGGACTACAAAGGCCATCTGTATGGCACCAGTGTGGACGCTGTTCAAACAGTCCTTGATGAAGGAAAGATCTGTGTCATGGACTTAGAACCTCAGGTAGGTCTGCAGTGGGGCGTTACCCACTGGCCCCAAGGTAATGAATGAACGTCGTGCATTTTGTACACATGCTATAGGTTGTAGTTGAGACATTTTATTCTGTTTTAGGGATAAGACCACTTACCATGTCTAAGGGCCAGGATCTTATGAGAAGGAATAGTTTGCCAATATTTTGTCTTTAGTTAGGAAAGGAGTCTTGCTTCCCAGATACCAAAAGAGAACTGAGCTGATGGCCATACAGAAAAGTTAGAATCCCTCTTTGACCTTGGTCACAAAGTCATCAAGGAAATTGGCGGAGGGAATAAGATGTTGCTTGACACCAGGAGATGAGGTTCTTATGTGGTTGTGTCTACAGCTACCTCTATGAGACCATATGTGGAATGAGGCAGGAGTGAGCAAGTTAAGATAAAGAGTGCACAGTGTGTAAGCTCCATTTTTATGATCCTTGTATTTTGGGGTTTTTTTTGTTACTCATTTAAAAATATATCACATGCACTAAAGAGAATCAAGGGATAAGACAGCTGTTCTTCCTTGGTTCAAGGCTGGTGGTCAGTGTGAAAGTGTCAGTAGTATCTAATATAAGATAATAAGAGGAAAAGGAAGGGAGGATAAAAGAGAACTGATCCACCTTTAGAGTTTGTCTTTGTGCCATGAAATTACATATAGAATCTTGTTCTCAGATTTCAGAAGGGTGTCATGACTAGTAAGAGGAAGAGCCACAGTTTAAACTTAATTTTGATTCTAGAACCCTAGCTCTTAATTATTAAAATGTTTATTTTTTAGAGTTTAGGACTTGGGAGCAAAGGAGAATAAATAAAAATAAATTAGCTAAAAATAATTGCTGATTTCTGATCTTAGAAATTTTGAGAACATTCATGTCAACTCTAGAAAATTAAGACTTCTATTTTTATTTATTTTATTTTATTTCATTTTTTTAAAGATTTTATTTATTTATTTGACAGAGAGAGATATCACAAGTAGGCAGAGAGGCAGGCTGAGAGAGGAGGAAGCAGGCTCCCTGCTGAGCAGAGAGCCAGATGCTGCGGGCCTTGATCCCAGGACCCTGAGATCATGACCTGAGCCAAAGGCAGAGGCTTTAACCCACTGAGCCACCCAGGCGCCCAAGACTTCTATTTTTAAATGTACACTTAATTTTTCTGTGTAGGGTATTCAACTAGCTCGAATCCAGGAACTGAAGCCCTATGTCATATTTATAAAGCCATCTAACATGAGTTGCATGAAGCAATCTCGGAAAAATGCCAAGATCATTACAGACTACTTTGTGGACATGAAGTTCAAGGTAAGATACAGAAGAAATAGATGAATGCAATTTTTTTCTAGTAAAAACTCATTGTATTGTTTCCACAACATCCCTATGTTAAGGAATGTGATTTTTGTTTCTAATGAAAAATGCTCTTATGATTTATCCTTTTTACTGGACATGATTTATAGATTTTAAAATAAAGTTTAATAAATGCTATGGTGCTGTTCTTATTTCTTTCCTTTTTCTTGTCTAGCTTAAAAAAAAGAACTCAAACTACAATTTACAAAGCCACATGGAAATTGGGTGTGCATAAGTCTGACATTAACATTTTATTATTCATTGCATGAAAAAGTTTGAGAATTTACCTTAAAAAGGCTGTAGTGAAAGGAGGGGTTCTTGGTGGCTCAGTCAGTTAAGTGTCTGTATTCCACTCAGGTCAGGATTCTGGGGTCGTGAGATTGAGACCCCACCCCTTCAGATTCCCTGCTCAGCAGGCAATCTACTTCTCCCTCTCCCTTTGTCCCTCTCCTTCTGCCCCTCTCCCTGCTCTCCCTGCATACTCTCTCTCAAACAAACAAATAAATAAAATATTTTTTAAAAAATTTTGTAGTGAATATATCTTATCTGTAATATGAGGTATCTATATAAAATGTATTTCTAAATGCAAACATTATGCAAACTGGAAATTATAGAGGGCCCAAGATAGGCGGGATTAATCAGTGAATTCTTCCTAGGATAGGTAATTTTTTTCCAGTTTTGTAAAAATTAAATCCACCATAAATATTTTAAATCATCATAAACATTCAGTAAGTGTATAAATCTTATGTATAATAGCTCAATGAATTTTTATGTGTGCATGTACTCAGACAACCATCACTTAGATTAAGATATTACATTCGCTTATTTTGTGTGTATGTTAAAAAACACATAAAACACAAAACTTGCCATCCTAACCATTTTTAACTGTACAGTTCAGTAGTGTTAAGTATATTTGCATTGTGAAACAGATCTTTAGAACTTTTTCATCTTATAAAACTGAAATTAAACATATGGAATGTATCACAAATTTGCATGTCTTCCTTGCATAGGGACCATGTTACTCTGTATTGTTTCCAATTTAATACATGTGCTGCTGAAGTATGCAGGGGGTATGTTTATATAATCTCTTGTTATTATTTCTTTTTTTTTTTAAGATTTTATTTATTTGACAGAGAGAAACACAGCCAGAGAGGGAACACAAGCAAGGGGAATGAGAGAGGGAGAAGCAGGCTTCCCGCCGAGCAGGGAGCCCGATGTGGGGCTCGATCCCGGGTCTCCGGGATCATGACCTGAGCCGAAGGCAGTCGCTTAACCAACTGAGCCACCCAGGCGCCCCTCTTGTTATTATTTCTATCTTCATACTTCTTGTGATTACTGTATGAAACTTTGATTCTTCAGTTTGCTTTTCAGACAGTGGAGTCCATGGGTATATGCTCTGAATTTTATGGGCATTTAAAATTGTTTCTCATTTTTATGGTGCTCTAAACAAATCAACAAAATTGTTTCTGGGTCATGAGTATGGTCATCTTGTAAAGGAATACTGTCAAAACATTTCAGTGCCTGCGTTTGTATTTGTTTTTATGATTGCATTGTCAACAAATTGTAATATTTTAATTGTAGCAGACAAATAAGAAAATAACAGCAATGAATTTAACGCATAGTACCAAGTGAAGGTCAAATGACCTTCATTATGTAAACATTTCACAGTAGTGGAAATAGACAATATTAAAGATGAATTAGGTCATGTCATCATGAAGCAAAGGACAATTAGGGTATATCTAATTTAGTAGAAGCAGGTCATACCATACTCAAGTTGAAAGTAGTAAAATAATGTCATTCTTATTAGTATTCAATTTCAGGAACTGTATTTTACCTTATAAAACTTCATTTGAATTTTATGTATAAGTTTTTTTTTTTAAGATTTTATTTATTTATTTGACAGAGCGAAACACAGCTAGAGAGGGAACACAAGCAGAGGGACTGAGAGAGGGAGGGAGAAGCAGGCTTTTCGCCGAGCAGGAATCCCGATGTGGGACTGGATCCCAGGTCTCCAGGATCATGATCTGAGCTGAAAGCAGCCGTTTAACCAACTGAGCCACCCAGGCACCCCTGTGTATAAGTTTTATATTCAACTAGTAATTTTTTCCCCTTTTCCTTCTCTTTCTTTTCCTTTTCTTTCTTTCTTTTTTTCTTTCTTCTTTTTTTGGAGGGGTTTTATACAGTTTGAAAACTTCAAAGGTTTAGACAATAGAATAAGAAGTCCAAATGGGAAGTTGAGGGGATTGTTCTGGGTACCATTACTTAGTTTTGCAAAACCTTGACCAGAGAATCATTAAGTAAGGCTCAAGATAGAAACATACATTTTGTGGTTTAGAATAGAGGACGCTTATTTGACCTACGTGTTTTTATAAGTAGCTTCACAACGAAATGTAACAGCAAAACAAATTGCATATCATTTCTATTCATCATATTAAGTCTGTGCTATCTGTATTTTCCTACCTTTCATAAAGGATGAAGATCTACAAGAGATGGAGGATTTAGCTCAAAAAATGGAGGCACAGTTTGGCCAATTTTTTGATCATGTAATTGTGAATGACAACTTGCAAGATGCATGTGCCCAGCTGTTGTCTGCAGTTCAGAAGGCTCAGGAGGAGCCTCAGTGGGTACCGGCAACATGGGTTTCCTCGGATACTGAGTCTTAAAGAAGTCTCCTGCTTAATGCTAGAGTTTTAACAATATCCATCTATTACAGAAATCTGGAATAACAGTAGTATTTGCTCCATTATAACGTATGCAAATTTAAATGTAGTGCAGTTTATTAATCTTATTTGAAAAAAGTATTTGCATTGTATGCATGTAGAGTTACTGTCTTGGCTTTCAGGGAAAAAAACATTTTCCTTTACCTCATATGCAGCAATGGTAAGACTACAAACAATGTTAAGACACTGAGTATGAAAACCTGTTATAGATTTTGTATGGTTTTTGTACAATTCAGAAAAAAGAGTTTCCCTAAATAAAATAAGTAGTACTTAATTTCAGAAACTATATTTAACCTCGTGAAATTTCTGTTTTATGAAAATGGCTTTTCCAAAAAGTGCCCACTTGACTGACTCACTAAGAAAAAAGAGTTAGTGTACACATTTCACATCTAACATGAAAACTTACAGAAATGGCACTTCCCTCATCATTTATATATCAGTCTACAAGAAAAAATTATTCTTCTAATCAGAGCTGTAACAATCATCAATTTGCTTAAAAACCAATATCCACATCATGCCTAAATTAGGAAAGGGCAACTGGCTTTAGTCCTAGAGACCCCTATTTGAGAAAACCATAAGATGAGAATGCTATTCCAAGAAGTCTTATTTTTTTTTTATTCCCTAGGTCTTGAGACTTCCAGTCAGTCTTGCTGCCCCTATATCTATCTTCTACATCATTCTCTAATGTTTTCCCCATGCCTACACCATCCCTCTTCTCCACCAATCTCTTTCTTAACTATAGAACAAACCAAGTGTCTACTTCAAAGTATTTTATTTTTTGCTTAAGGTAATTATCTTTAAAAAAAAAAGTCAAGAAAAAATTAAACCCAATCCCATCCCAAAATCCAACCAAAGAAAATTGAGTCATTTTAAAGGATATATGAACTTGGATTTGATTTGTGGTTGGTTTGGGCGTTGTTTTTTTTGTTTTTGTTTGTTTTTTTTTTTCTGAAAAAAAGCTTTCCTAAACTTGATTTACAGAGATGGAGGATAAGCAATTGGTGAAATTTTGAGAATTGCTTGTATCAACACACAAACAGATATACACAACTGGAAGAATCTGGTATTTGTCTGTTTCAATACACACCCATCCTGAAATATTGGGCTGGGGGAGGGGGCATCTCTAATACCCTACGGAGGTGGTGCACGAGTTGTGTCTTTCCACAATGTCAGCTTTATTCATTCATAAAGCAGGTTTTACACAATTTTAACAGGTGTAGGATTCCAAACTGAATGGCATTTCACTACCTGTTTAACTTGGCTTCACATACGCCACACAAGAAACAATACAAAATCACACAATAAACAAGATACAAGGGTAAGAAGTTCAAAGAACCAAAATCCCAAGTCAGTCAGTGAGTGCCTAGTCAAGAGGAAAACAGTCTGGTAGGGGTCAGCTCTGGGTTCTTACTGCTTATTATGTTCACCCAGTGGAGGGGTCTCTATTTTGTTGAGATCAGTCGGGAGCTTGCCTTTCAGATGCAGTCAGGCATGGAAGAAGGGTCAGCGTCTACACAATCTGACAGTTTGCTACAGAAGTCCTCCCTTTTTAAAGGAGTTTAAGAGGTCTTTAGCACTTCCAGACCTCTTCTGGTTTTACTGATTATCAGTTCCTGGTTCTTCCAGGCATTCTTGGCCTTGCTGATCATCAGTTCTTTGTACCAACAACGTGTTTGGATCTTAGCTGTATCTAGTCTCCTCCTTGCCCTTGGCTGCCTTCCAAATTCATTACGTCACCGCTGGAAAACAGCGATTCCAACCTGCTGCGAGCAGGGCTAACCCCACCCCTCCCAAACTCTGACGCCTTGGAGGGCGGGGCTTAGCCCAGCAACGTCAAGGGGAGAGCCGTCCCGCAGAGCGGCTGCCTAACGCGACGAGGGGAAGACCCCGCCTCTCGCAGGTCGGGGAGGCTGGAGCGCCGGGAGCCAGGCTCCGGCCGCCGGCGGTTGCGCTGAGGGAGCCCGGCGGGGAAAGCGCCATGAGGGCGGACTCGGGGCTTCGGCTGGAGGCCCTCCCGGTGAGCGGTGAGGGGGGCTTCGGCCACGGGAAGTAGCGGGGGCGTGGGGCGGGACCAATACCCAGCGCTGGGGTTCGCAGAGGGAAAGCCCTGCTCGTGGTGTCTGCGCGTCCGCTCCTTTGGTGCTCACAGGCTTGCCCCGGAGCGGACGTTGCAAGTTAGTTCTGAGGCCAGGACCCAAACTCCGGGAGCCAGGCGGGGACCCGGGCGTGAGTTGCCGGGGCCCGAGTGTCCATGTTGCTATGACGACGCCTCTCTTCGTAGCCTTCCCCGCCGCTGGGTGTTCCGGGACTGCCAGCTAGGTCTTTTCTGCGGAGTTCTCCCCGAGGACGTTTAGCCACCTAGGAAAATCGCAGTTTCCGAGTGGAGGCTTTTAATCATGGTCTTTTCCCCACCTCCCTCGAACACATCACTGCAGCCACTTGGGATGCCATGGGTAGAACAGTGGTTGCTGCCCCACGCCCGCTGGAATCTCTCTTCCCAGGCATGTCACCCCCACTCCGACGTCCCCTTTTCCGCAGGGTTAGGCCACAAAAGCGCGGGCAGCTTCAGGCGCTGGCGCTCGCCTGTTTCGGGCGGAGCGCCGCTGCAGCTAGTGCGGCGCAGTCGGATGACTCTAGCGCCGACGCGCGGCCGCCGCCCCCCCCCCCCCCCCCCGGCAGGAGCCAGCAGGGGGCTGGCTGTGAGCTCTGGGCGCCTGGCGGCTGGCGGCTGCCGGGAAGCCCTGCATTAGACGGAATGGGAAAGAAGCAGGTGGTAAGCGAAACTTAGTTACATTTGAGTCATTAGGATTTTGTGTTGAGTTGAGCAGTCGGATTTGTGAGGGCTCAGAGGTTCGCCTTATGGCTGGACACGTCATTTTTGCGGAACTTTTGAAATGGAGAAGTGTGTGAACTGAATCGCTGGACAGAACGCGATCCATAACATGGATCTCTTACGACTATTGTTCTTTTCCAGTTGTAATTTTAATGAGCGGATAGTGTTAAGACAGCCTGCTTTGTTCTAATCTCGCAGCATTTGTATAAATACACGGAACGAATGGGTTGTTAAATGGGACAGTCGTAGACCAAACTAAAAGAATATCTACCATATAACCCTTTTGAATCAATGTCCTCTGCAAGCAGCATGAAACACTTGGAACGTTAAACCGATTCCGGGGCATTTCTGTTAGTATTTTATTTTGAAAGATTTCAGATGCTTCTCAACTGTAATCTGAACTGCAAACACAGCTTTTCATCTACAGTATCATTTATAAGGTGTGTGTTTTTTTAATTCTCTTTGCCCTAAAACGCTGTATTCACAGTGACTTTTTTTTTTTTTTTAAGTATGTTACTGTATTGTTTAAAACCTCCATTGGCTTCTCACTGGTTGAAAACAAAATCTGGGCATCTTCCTTTTGTCTTAAAGAGCCTAATTAATCTGGCCCCTGCATACCCTTGTTAACTGTGCTATAGCCTTACTGACCTTTTATCTGAAACCTTTTCTGTCTCCTAAGAGGCTTTGTATTTACTCCTGTTTGTTTGTCTCCTTTCTTCTCCTTTCTTATTCAGGTCTCAGCTCAAATGTCTCTGAGAGACTTCCCCTAACTAAAGAAGCACTCCACATCCTCATTTGTGTGTGTGTGTATAATCTTCTAATACTTAAGCGGTGCAATGGAAGTACCATCAAAGCAGGGATTTCTCTATTTTGTTCATTAATGTATCTGTAGTCCTTAGAACAGAGCCTGGCCTCTGGATAGAAAGGAGTGTAGGAAGGAAGGAATTTTATATGAAAGTTAGAAATGGTAGAACAAATTTAGAATTGCCCATCTGATTCTCATTAGTACTTCCTAGGTTTCATTTGACGAACAGGATTATCAAAGGTTTGAAGTACCTGAAGTAGAGATGTTCTGAGACTTGTACTTACCAGCAATTTTCTTCTCCCCATAGCGTCCTCCACGAGCCCTTCCACCTGTGCCAAGGTAAAAATAAGTTACAGTACTTTTATTATTGAATTTTAAAAATGAAAAATGAATAAAGTGAAAAAATTGACTAGTACCATTGCAAAATTATAATAATTCAGAGAAGACTTCTTGAAAATTTTAGGAAAAGCCTTCCTAAAAGTTTAAAGGTAAAAAAAATCCTTAAATATTAGGATAACAGTTGTAATTAAATGTTGTTTCAAAGCCTCAGTGTCAGCATGGTAAGATAATGGATTCATTCTGAATGTTTTAATGTCTTGTTTTTCAGACTTTTGATCCTCTTTTGTTTGCTAGAATAGTTTCCTCAGAGTTTAAGCTGATTTTAATCAGTGACAAAATAAGAATTCTTAATCTGCTTAATCCACTTTATGAATAGACAGTAAGAAATATGTATATGTAAGTTCAGAAAATATTAGGGTTATTTTGTTAGCAGTTTTATTAGCTTTTTACTTACAAAGAATAAGCTAGTTTATAAACTAGCTGTGTGAAAGCTTATTTTAAATTTATAATGACTTAAGTCAGTTTTCAGTTTGACAGTATAGTATTTTTCTAATTAATAGTTTCTTTTTTTTGTCTTTGTCCTAATTAAATTTGGTCGGTGTCATGTAAAGTGCTAATCAAGGTGAGTTAGTTCACTCTTATGTAAAACTTTTAAAATTTGGAGTTGAAAAGTTAATTTGATTCCTTAATGTTTTTCTTAGTTGAATCTGAATGTATAATTTGTAATATTGCAATTTTTTAATCAAATTAATCTCTTATGACTCCTATTTTTTAAATGAGGTTTGATATGTGACACTAGTTGTATGATTGATACTTGATTCATTCTTGAATGGAGTCACCCAGAACATAACCATTGGCTAGTTTATAGTTCTGTAATAGGGACAGCATTTTCTTTTGTCTCATTTAATCAGGATAGACTGGGTTATGCTAGACTAGCCTCAACATCATGGACTTAATATCATACAAAGTTATTTCTGTTTAATGCGAAGTTCACTGTGGCCGCAATCCAGGGCAGTTGTCGTTCACCAGTCTTCACTAATGATGTTGTGATTCAGGCTACTTTCATTCTGTGCTTCTGACATCTTAACACGTTTCAGCAAAGGAAGAGAAAGCTGGAGAGTTACTGGCTCTTGTAGTGCTTTGGCAGATTGGTTCTGCTCACAGTATATGGCCCAAACCAGTTACAGGCCACATCTAAGTGCAAAGGGACTGGGAAATGTAGGGGATCAGATGAATATTTTGTGAGCTTACTTTTCTGATATTAGAAATGTCACAGTTTCTTTCTTTCTTTTTCTTTCCTTCCTTCTTTCTTTCTTTCTTTCTTTTAATCTGCAACATCTCCCAATGGAGGGGGAAATTTGTATTTTTTATTACATTATTTTATTTTTTCAGTATTCCAAGATTCATTGTTCATGCCCCACACCCAGTGCTCCATGCAATACGTGCCCTCAATATCCACCACTGGGCTCACCCATCCCCCCAACTCCCTCCCTTCCAAGGTCTTCAGTTTGTTTCTGAGTCCAAAGTCTCTCATGTTTCATCTCCCTCCCTGATTTACCCCAATTCACGTTTCCTTTCCTTCTCCTGTCCTCCATATTACTCCTTATGCTCCACAAGTAAGTGAACCATATGATATTTGATTTTCTCTGCTTGGCTTATTTCACTCAGCATAATCTCCTCCAGTCCTATCCATATTGCCACAGAAGCTAGGTATTCATTCTTTCTGATGGAGGCGTAATATTCCATTGTATATATGGACCATATCTTCTTTATCCATTCATCTGTTGAAGGGCATCTTGGCTCTGTCCATAGTTTGGCGATTGTGGCCATTGCTGCTATGAACATTGGGGTACATATGGCCCTTCTTTTCACTACCTCTGTATCTTTGGGGTAAATACCCAGTAGTGCAATTGCAGGGTCATAGGGTAGTTCTGTTTTCCGAAGAGGCTGCACCAACTTGCATTCCCACCAATAGTGTAAGAGGGTTCCCCTTTCTCCACAGCCTCTCCAACACTTATTGTTTCCTGTCCTGTTAATTTTGGCCATTCTGATTTGTGTAAGGTGGTATCTCAATGTGGTTTTGATTTGAATTTCCCTGATAGCTAATGATGATGAACATTTTTTTATGTGTCTGTTAACCATTTGTATGTCTTCTATGGAGAAATGCCTGTTCATATCTCCTGCCCAGTTTTTTGATGTGATCATCTTTTTTTTTTTGGTTGTTGAATTTGAGGACTTCTTTTTTTTTTTTTTTTTAAAGATTTTATTTATTTGACAGAGAGAAACACAGCCAGAGAGGGAACACAAGCAGGGGGAGTGAGGGAGGGAGAAGCAGCCTTCCCGCCGAGCAGGAAGCCTGATGTGGGACTCGATCCCGGGTCTCCAGGATCATGACCTGAGCCGAAGGTAGTCTGCTTAACCAACTGAGCCACCCAGGTGCCCCGAGGAGTTCTTTATAGACCTTGGATATCAGCTCTTTGTCTGTAGTATCATTTGTGAATATCTTCTCCCATTCTGTGGGTTGCTTCTTTGTTTTGTTGATTGTTTCCTTTGCTGGAAGGATCACAGTTTCTAATATTACTGACCAGCAGTGAGCTACTGGCACCATGCTATAGACTTTCTTTGACTTTGTCAATTTCTTTTTTTTTTTTTTTTTTTTTTCTGTTTTATAGGTGATATTCCACTTAGTCGTCCTAAGAAAAAGAAGCCCAAAACAAAAAACACACTTGGTAAGAAGTTGCTCTTTTTTGTGTGGGATCACGAGTCTTTCCGGGATCTTAGGGATGACAAAACATCACAGAGTAGGGAGAGGCAGGCCCCAGCAGTCCCAAGTCACTGCTTTGCT
>PITA01024929.1:0-25354 GCA_004023965.1 Spilogale gracilis
AGATTAAACTGCCTTTAACGATGGTAAGTAGAAACAAAAGTATTTACTTGAGTAAGTAAAGTAAGAAGAAATAGTGTCAAAGAATTTATGGTAGTTAAACAGACAAGGAACAAAGGAAACAAATATTTTTTGGTGTCAGTGATTGCAACTTTGCAGAGCTCTTTCACTTTGAGGGAGGATCATTGCTCTCCATGCCTTGAATGAGCACTTGCCCAGATGCACGTCCCAGGGACACAAAGGACATATTGCCCCAGCCCACAGGGTACGTGTCTTTCCAGATTCTTGGTGGGGAAATCCTGGAGGGACTTTTATCCACATTCATGGGTACCTCCACCAAAGTTTTCTGGCGGCTTGCGGCATGGCGGGAGGGGCGGATCACGCCGTCCCCAACATTTGTCATGTTTAAATTGACCATATAAATGTGGGCTTATTTCCAGGTTCTCTATTATGTACCATTGATCTATGTGTTTAGTTTTGTGCCAGTACCATATTGTTTTGATTACTACAGCTTTTGAGTATATCTTGAAATCTGGAATTGTGGTATCTCCAGCTTTGTTCTTTCTCAAGATTGTTTTGAGTTTTCAGGATCTTCTGTGGTTCTATATAAATTTTAGTATTACTTGTTCTCATTTTGTGAAAAATGTTGGTATTTTGATGGGAATTGCATTGAATCTATAGATTGCTTCGGGTAGTATGGACATTTTGACAGTATTAATTCTTCCAGTGCATGAACATAGAATATCTTTCCATGTGTATCACCTCTGATTTCTTTCATCAGTGTTTTATAGTTTTCACAGTATTGGTCTTTCAACTCTAAGTTTATTCCTAAGTTTATTCTTTTTGGTGCAATTTAAATTGTGTTTTTTTAGTTTTCTTTCTGCAACTTCATTGTTAGTGTGTAGAAATGTTACCAGTTCTGGTTATTAATTAACCAGAAATGAATGAATGTAATGAATTAATTACTTTTAATAATTTTTTGTGGAATCTTTGATTTTGTATGTATAGTATCATGCCATCTATAAATTATGGATGCCTCTTATTTTTTTGATTTAATATATATCTTTTAATTTTAATTCCAGTATAGGTAACATATAGGGTTATATTAGTCTCGGGTATACAATATAGATTTGAACAATTCTGTACATCTCTCAGCGCTCAAGATAAGTCTTTCTTCAAAAGCTCTCAGCTTTTCACCAATGAAAATGATAGTAGCTGTGGGTTTTTCATATATAGCCTTTATTATATGAAGGTATGTTCCCTCTAGTCCCATTTATGGAATTTTTATCATGAATGAATGTTGAATATTGTTAAATTGTTTCTTTGCATTTATTGAGATAATATGATTTTTATCCTTTGTTGATTTGGTGTATGATATAAATTGATTTGCAGATATTGAACTATCTTCACATCCTGTGAGTAAATCCCACCTGAATATAGTGAATGATATGTTTTAAAGTATTGTTGGATTTGGTTTGCTAATATTTTGTTGAGGATTTTTGCATTTATATTCATCAGGGATATAGTTTTCTTTTTTGGTAGTGTCTTTATCTGGTTTTAGTATCAAGATAATGCTGGCCTCATAGAATTTATTTGTAAGCTTTTTTCCATCTATTTTTTGGAGTAGTTTGAGGAGAGTGGGTATTCACTCTTCTTTGAGCATCTGATAGAATGTACTTGTGAATGCATCAAGCCTTGGACTTTTATTTTTTGGTGATGTTTTGATTATCATTTCAGTTTTGTTACTTGTAATTGGTCTGTTCAGAATTTCTCCTTCTTCCTAGTTCGGTTTTGGAACAGTCCATGTTTTTAGGAATGTATCAATTTTTTCTAGGTTGTCCGGTTTGTTGGCATAAAATTTTCATTAGTTTTCTCTTATAAATATTTGTATTTCTGTGATGTCAACTGCTACTCTGTCTCATGTCTGATTTTCTTTATTTGGATCCTTTCTCTTTTTTCCTTGATGAGTCTGAGTAAGGGTTTGTCAATTTTGTTTACCTTTTTGAAGAACTAGGTTTTGGTTCCTTATTTTCTTTCTTTCTTTTTTTTTTGTCTCTACATCATTTATTTCTGCTATGATCTTTATTATTTCCTTTCTTCTTAGCTTGGGCTTTCCCCCCTTCTTTTCTAGTTCATTTAGGCATTGGGTTAGATTGTTTATTTGGGATTTTTGTTTGTTTGTTTCTTGAATCAGGCTTATATTGCTGTATACTTCCCTCTTAGAACTGCTTTCACTGTGTCCCAAATATCTTGGGTAGTGTTGTTTTCATTCTTATTTGTCTCCATGTTTTGTTTTGTTTTGTTTTTATTTCTTCTCTGATTGCTTCATTGAACCATTGATTTTTAGTATTATGTTACTTAGTCTCCATATGTTTTTGTATTTTCTAGGTTTTTTTTTTTTTCTTGTGATTTATTTCTAGTTTCACGCTGTTATTGTCAGAAAAGATACATGGTATGTTTTCACTCTTCTTTAATTTATTGAGGCTTGTGTTATGGCCTAATAGATGATCTGTTCTGGAGAATGTTCTGTATGCACTAGAAAAGAATGTTTATTCTGTTCTTTGGGTGGAATGGAATGTTGTGTATTTACCTGTTACGTCCATCTGGTCCAATGTATTATTAAAAGACATTGGCTGATTTTCTGTCTGGATGAGCTATCCTTTGATGTAAGTAGAGTGTTAAAATCCCCTACTATTATTGTATTATTATCAATTTATGTATTTATGTCCACTATTTATTTTATGTATGTAGGTGCTTCTATGTTAGGTGCATAGATACTAGAACTGTTATATCCCCTTGTTGGATTGATCTTTTAATCATTATGTAATGCCCCCTTTTGTACTCTTTGTTTTACAGTCTGTTTTGTCTAAGTATTGCTATCTTGACTTTTTTCCCCATTTCCATTTCATGGTAAATGTTTTTCCATTCCTTTACTTTGTCTGTGTGCATCTTTAGGTCTGAGGTGAGTCTGTTGTAGACAGCATATAAATATGCCTTGTTATTGTTATTTTTAATTTATTCTGCCACTCTCTGTCTTTTTATTGGAGTATTTAGGCCATTTATACTTAAAGTAATTATTGACAAATATATACCTATTGTTATTTTAAAAATTTGTTTTCTGGTTGTTTTGTAGTCCTTTGCTCCTTTCTTGTCTTGATTTCTTTGTAGTCAGTGAGCAGCTATTTTGTTTGGCTTCCTTTCTCTTTATTTTATTTTATTTATTTTTATTTTTATTTATTTACTTGACTGAGAGAAACACAGCTACAGAGGGAACACAAGCAGGAGGAGTGAGAGAGGGAGAAGCAGGCTTCCCGCTGAGCAGGAAGCCTTTTGCGGGGCTCGATCCTGGGACTCCAGGATCATGACCTGAGCTGAAAGCAGTCACTTAACCAACTGAGCCACCCAGGTGCCCCTTCTTTATTTTTTAGATATCATAGGTTTTGGATTTATGATTACCATGAGCTTCATATATAGTATCCCAAGTAAATAACAGTCCATATTCATTTGTTGGTCATTTAAGTTCAAGCACATTCTTTAAAAAAATCATTTTTCTTTTTACCCTTCTCTTTCCTTTTTACTTCATTGTCCACATTTTATGTCTATGTTGCCACATTTTTATCCCTTTTCTTCATATTTTTATGTTTATTATTATTATATTTTTAAATATTTTATTTATTTATTTGACAGAGAAAAACAAAGCTAGAGAGGGAACACAAGCAGCGGGAGTGAGAGAGGGAGAAGCAGGCTTCCTGCTGAGCACGGAGCCTGATGCAGGGCTCAATCCTGGGTCTCTGGGATCATGACCTGAGCTAAAGGCAGTCACTTAACCAACTGAGCCACCCAGGTGCCCCATATTTTTATGTTTATTTATGCCTATTTATTTTTGCTTAAATAACTTCCTGTAACATTTCATGTAAGGCTGTTTTAGTGGTGATAAACTATGTTAGTTTGTCTGGGAAACTCATATTTCCTTCAGATCTGAATGACAGCCTTTTAGGTAGAGTACTTAGGGTTATCTTTTCGTTTCATGTTTTAAATATATTATAGCACTCCTTCTGGCTTTCAAATTTGCTGCTGAAAATTAGATGACATCCTTATAAATTTTCCCTTGTAGGTAACTTTTTGTTTCCCTTTTGCTACTTTTAAGATTCTCATTTGATCTTTAACCATTGACATTTTCATTGTTATGTGGTCATGATGTGTACTTCTTTGGGTTCATCTTGTTTGGAATTCTCTGTTCTTCTTGGACTTGGATGTCTATTTCCTTCCATAGGTTAGGGAAATTTTCAGTTATTATTTCTTCAAGTTTTCTATATCTCTCTCATTTTCTTCTGGGATCCCTATAATGTAATTGTTTATTTACTTGAGGTTGTCCAGAAGAGCTCTTAATCCTCATATTTTTTTTAAAAAAATGTTTTTCTCTTTTTGCCATTCAATGTGTGTTCTTGCCATTATGCTATCTTCCAGATCATTGACACAGTCTTCTGCATCCCCTAATCTACTATTAATTCCCTACTGTGTATGTGTTTCAGTTATTATATTATTTAGCTCTGATTCTTTTTTATATTTTCTATTTCTTTATTGAAGGTCTCACTGAGTTCTTCCATTCTTTTCTCCAGTCCATTGAGTATCTTTATATCATTACTTTCAAGTTTTTTATCAGGCATATTGCTTTATCTTTTTTCATTTGTTTCTGAGGTTTTTTTATTTTTTCCCTTGTTCTTTCTTTGAAGTGTATTCCTTTCCCTCCCCATTTTGTTTGTCTTTCTATGTGTGTTTCTATGGATTTGGTGAAATGGCTACTTCTGGAGTCAAAGGAGTGGTCTGTATGGTGTTCCCTGTGTAGCCCTTGTGTGCATGGTCACTTTTGCTGGCTAGTTGGAGCTGTGGCTGGATATACTAGTTCTTCATTTAAATCATGTCTCCATCTCTCATGCTGTTTTCTTGCTGTTCTGTCTCTGGTTGTTCAGTAGCTGTTCAGTCAGCTCTCAGTTCCTCTTCAAGAAGAATAGTTTTAGTAATATGTTTAATTTGGTGTATCCAATGTAGGAAGTGAGTTCAGAGTCTTCCTACATCTCCATCTTGAATTGGAACTAACTGTTTATATTGATATTTGATGGCATTTTCTGATTATTGTTTTTAGAAAGCAGTTATTTTGCCATCTTTTTTTTACTTTTTCTACATTCATTTCTCAAATCTGTATATAGTTATCTAAACCATCCATATGGAGTTAAATTTAAGAATGCCCAACTGTTTCATATAATATAGTAGAATATTGGCTTCCAATGGATTCATTTAAAGAAATAAAGTGTGTCCAAGTACTTCAGGCACCACAGCTTTTAAATGAAATATCCACACAATTAGTCAGTATCTCAACTTTGGAATTGGCTCCATAACATTTATATTTATATTAGAAAGTTAATCTCTACATAAGTGCATTTTAAAAGCCTTATTATTTTTTGAGTCCATTCATTTCAAGGACATTATATGTGAGTGAGCAGATAATTCTACTGATAGCCACATAACTGTTCCTAAAGACTAGTATATGAATAATTATCCACAGTACAATGTTTCATGGAATTATTTGTTGTGAAAGCTGTTATGTTTTAAATATAAAAGAACAATTTTGATGTAATAGATAGTAGCAGCTAATGAAAAACAGGCAGTATTCAGGCTCCAAATTACAGCATCTGTATGAATTTAATTAAAAGTCTTTCTGAAAATGTAGCTTTTAATCATAGTCTATGGAACAATAGGTTCACTTTTAGATCGTCAACTTTTCTGGTCCAAACATTCAGTATTTCGAACCTATATCAAGTCTTATTATATCTACTATGATTTTATTGCTTTGTATAATAATATCTATTTATAACTATCTTTAAATTATCTTTGTAAAAAACATGTTATGTTTGCTCTTTAGATTTTGTTTTCTTTCATAATCCTGTCCATTATCAGGGATTTCATCAACCAATCCAATATGAAAATAAATACGCATCTGGTTATTCATTCTTTAAAATTCTATGGATCTTGTTTTGGGCAGAGTTCAATTCTAAGGTCATTTGTATACAGAAATAGAGAAAAATCATTCTCTATGATTTTTGCTTTTCATCAAAACACAAAAATAGCTTTTGTTTTATATCACACATACACACACACACACACACACACACACACACACAAACTAAACTGCATTCTGAGAATCAGTGAAGAAAATAAAACACAAGAGATCTGTGATTTTTGTCCTATGTTTATCTTTAAGGAATTTACTTAGAATCTATCTAATTTCCTCTAGAATGTTTTTATATTTGATCCTTTGATCAAGTGTAACAATGCTCAAATATTGACAGAGAGCTGTGGGCCATTCCTAATCAATGGAAATGTTTATGTATAATAAGCACACACACAGAGGGAGACCGAGAAATAGAGTTTGAAAGAAAGCAGTAAGTTCTCACAAGTGAAAGTATGGTAGGAGAAAAAATCCCTAACATGGATAACAAACAACTCATTATTTTAATTGAGTGTTTTAGTTTCTGAGCTTAAAGTTTAAATATTAGAATTTCTTAAACCATCAGGATGTATATATAATTTGAGGAAGAATTTGGGTAATTGAGTACATGATAATCTCTGCTATTATTTTACTATTTCCCTCATTGTCTTTGCAGACAAATCAAGAAATAACACAATGTCTAAATGTATTTTGAAAATAATTTTGATTAACCAGTAACAGACTTTCTTCCTCTCTATTATTTCTGGAAGAACAATCAGGATAGAGCTACTTTAATGATAGATTATTTGATATGCAGATAAATAACTTTTCCTGATCAATTGGTTGCTTTAGTGTCATTGGGGTCATGGAATCTAGATTGTAAGTTAGTTCAACAATAGAAAAATACTGAAGTTATTTTGTTGCCAAATGAAAGAAATTGTGGGGATTTCTAAAGAGTATACTTAGGCTATTCTTAAATCTTATTTTTTAATAAGGAACAATAATTTTCTTTTGTAAGATAAAATTTTGATTAAAAAAAGCATTCATTTGCTTAAATGAGATGTTTGAATTGTGGCCCTTTTTTTAGTTTGGAGCATACATAAATAGTAATTATCAATCAACAGAGTACAGGACCTAGAAAAGCTCAAGAAAATGAGCCCAAGGCCTAATCCCTTGCATCATGGTATAACATAACATTTTTTGCTTTTTAAATAGAAATGGAAAATACATACATACATACATACATGGAATGGGGATACATAAATGGAAACGGGAAATGCAACTATGTGCCTCAGAACAATAAGTGAAAATAAAGCAATTTTGAAATCTAAGATATTTTTAAGATATGGTGTTATTTTGGTAAATATTTGCTGCATTATCAATAAATTTCTTCTTAAAATTTTGAAGATGTCCTCTGGTATTGAAAATGTTTGGCTCTTGTTTGGCAATTTACTTGAGGATATCCTGGGAATCAAATATCTTTTTATTTAGTATTACACTTTATTTGGCTTTAAAAATGGATGTGGTGTTGCAAATATGGACAATGATTTCCTCTAAAGGCCTTAAAACAAAGACTATTGACTTTTTCTTTTATTCCTTTTGAGCTCTTAAAAATAAGTATTTCATGATTTCACTGCTTATCTTCTGGCTGTCTGCCATCAAAATGTAAAAGGAACTCTTACTATAGGATTTGAAATTCTAACTTAAGCAAGCTACTTTTTGGTCCTTTTTCTTGTACTAGAGAAGAAAAGAAAAGTAATAACTAATAAAAATAAATGATCTGGAGGTTATTTTCAATAAAAACTGAGATACTCTCTATAGTTTAAATTTGAAGAGAATTAAATACTCTTCTAAGAAAGGGTATATATGTTTAATTAATGACTCTTTACTAAATATTTAGTATATATGGATCATAAAATATTAGTAAGCAGCCATCATTACTCTATGTTCTAGGGGCATAGCAGTGACATATAATTCAAAGTCCCCACCATGAAGCCAGCATTTTAATGAGGGAAGACTAAAAATAAGTGAAAAAGGAAATACGTATATAATATTAATGAATATAAGTAAATAACTTTATGGAGAATGATAAGGGGAAGTGGAGCACGTAGACAAGAGGGTAATGTTTCAAGGATCACCTCCCAAATTAATGGTCACTTGAGCTGGATTGAGTCCAGATGATGTGAAGGAACAATGTTTTATAAGGATATGTATAAGAAGTATACTAGGAAAAAAGAAACAGGACAGAGGCAGGAGTCAGCTTGTTTGGAAGAAATTGAGCTGAGAGATTTAGTTTGATGCTAAATATGTGACAAGGTTAAGATTTCAAAGCCTATCTTAATGGCCCTTCTTATGTCCATTGTTCTTTCTCTCATTTAATCACTCTTGTTTCCATAGGAATGGATTAAAAAAAATAAGAAAATGTTTCTAAGAAAGAATGGACTCTGGGTGACTAAAGCAAAGGAGAATATCAATATCCTTGTGAAAGATAGGGTCAAAGAGATTTCACTACAACAGAACTTGTTATAACTCCTCATGTTTGGGTGTTACAGTTTAGGCCCTGCAATTGGAAGGGTATAATGAAAACAGTATTTTCCTTGTAGGGAGCCAGACCAATCCAGATAAATGATGCCAGGAGCCATGAAATTACCTACTTTGAGATATAGAAAAACTCTTATCTCCACTAGGAGTCAACATGAAGATTGGCTACCTATCCTGGGCTATAAGACAATGATAAAATAAAGCACAACAATAGGATTGCATGGCAAACAAGTGTGATGTTGCCCTATAATGAGATGACTGGAAATAACTAAAGAGTCAACATCAAAACTTATGTAGCATGAATAAAACCATAAAGCTCAGGAAGAGACAAACTTAAAATGATTTTAAAACAACATATTGAGATTCCAGGGTACAGAGTTTCTCATGGATAACACTCACTGAAAATACATTCAACATAAGAATCATTATAAATCACATGTATAAATAAATCACCTTGAGGAATAGTCAGCAAGATAAAATAAGACAATATGTAGTTCAATATATAGGACAGAAGCAATAAAAAGGATATTTCATAACAAGAATCAGTGAAATCATAGATATAGGAAAGGAAAGTATGAGAAAAAACCAGGAGGGCATGAAAAAATCTATAGGCTTATTTCAAAAATAATAAAGATTGAAATTCTGGAATTAAAAACATTATAATCTCACTATATGGATAGAGAGCAAAGTAGGCCATTTGTAAAAGGAGATGCTAAATTTTGAAGATATATTTGAAAAAAACCTAGAATAGACATAAATATATATTTATGAGATCGATCTCTCTATCTCTCTGTCTCTGGGAGGGTGGGCAGGGGCAGAGGGAAAAGGAGAGAGAGATTCTTAAGTAGGCTCCCAGCCCAGCACAAAGCCCAACACAGAGCTCAATCTCATGACCCAGAGTTTATGACCTGAGCCAAAATCAAGAGTCAGACACTTAACCAACTGAGCTACTCAAGCATACCCAGAGAAATACACTGTTGAATATAATATAAAAGGAGGACAGTATGAAGAAGTCTAAGGTAACTCTCCCAGTAATGGTCTTTAACCATATACCTAGAATGAGACCTTTTCTTTTTAATGTGTTTTTAATGGAGGTTTTTTTTCCTTTATTGAGAAACTTAAAACTTGGGTATATCGAGTAAAACAGATTTCTGGGGAAAAATATCAAAACCCACGAGAGATTGGGGTGCCTGGGTAGTTCGGTTGATGGAACATCTAGCTCCTGGTTTTAGCTCAGGTCATGATCTCAGGGTCCTGAGATAAAGCCCTGCATCAAGCCCCAAGCTCTGCAGGGAGTCTCCTTTAGATTCTCTCTCTCTGCCTGTCTAGCTCATGCTGTCTCTCTTTCTCTCAAATAAATAATCTTCAAAAAGAAACCCACAAAAGAAAAAAAAAATGCTAATACTGTCTGGTTGATAGCAGAACCCAGAAAAAAATTTTAATTGAAAAATTCTGAAAGAAAGAAAAATGAAAGGAAAATTCTAGGCACTTTGTAATCAATCTTTGATAGAAAATGACCTGTTACATTTGCAATATCTGATTCTTGGTATTGAGATTCACAGGATAACCTAGGAAGTCTTCAGACCTTGAACAGAATTTTCAAAGAGTTATTTGGCTTTTGAATTGGTTTTTCCTTGTCTAAGAGAGAGAAACAGCAGTAGCATACATCTTCTGGACAGCCTCTTTCTTGGCATGATGAGCCTATAGAACTGCCATAGTTTATCCATCTTGGAATGGAGAGATTCAGGAGACTCCAGCAAGTGCTACAGCTTGGAGTTCTCCTTCTCCTGCAGCATTCCCATAATATTTCTAGCCAGGTTTGAAGGCCTGGTTTCAACAAATAGGAACAAATGTCCTCCCCTATTTGTTTCCGTTCCTGGGTGGGGGTTGGGGGGTGCTGTGGCCAGCATGGAGACAGTCAGGAGCTCCTGCTACTGCACATGCACAGTAGACTGCGGTGCCAGCAGATGCTGTATGGCAGGGTGATGGCTTCACATCCAGGAGATATATTTGTAAGGTATAAAAGTCTGAGGAACAGTGGCAGCAACGGTAGTATAAGATGTTAAGTTATGCACAACCTTGGGACACCTCCAGATTGGCAGCTGTCACTCAGCCCTTGCTAGGCAGCACCAGCCCACCAAAGTTCATAGTCAAGTGGTCTAGGCACACAGTTCCAGTTGGAGCTAGATGGCATAGAATTCAATGAGGCCCAGACTGCTTATAGCATTTGGCATTCTTTGAGAGTCTTGAGGTTTCCCACTTTGCTGCCAGTACATATTAGTCCTCACTTGTGCTAACTACCTACGTGTATAATGTGGAAGGCTTTCCTGAGCCTGTAGAAATGCTGGCACAAGGTAGCTACCAGCTGTGGTCTGGAACTGCTGACATTAGCAGGGAGTACTTTCCAGAATAGGAACTCTTAGGTTATGTATGTCCTGTGTCTAGCTTGGAACTCTAAGAATGGGAAACTAAGACAGAAGTGAGGTCTCCGCATATATAAATGATATATAAATAGTGCTCCAGGTTTATTACATGTCTATATAAAATAACCTTGTAAATGAATCAAAAGTGACTGGAAGTAACAAGTTTTTAAAAACTTCTGTACATTCAATGTAATTCAAAGTAGCAGAAAATAGGGTTGCTTTATTTGTAATTTCACTTCCTGTTAATGACAATTAACTGTGTAAGATCTTTTAATTTTTCTGGAAGTTAAACCTAAGTCATGAGCCAATAAATATTTTTTTTAACACATAACATTTCTTTGAATGCAGCTTTGATTTAAATTATCCATAGACATCTTTTTCATTATTTTTATTCCAGAATTTTTTTTACTAAGTTTTACTATGTAGCAGGCATGTATATTTGAAATAGTAAACATGATGAATTAATGTAAAATCCTTTCCAAATAGGTGAAAGAATATAAGTCATCAATAACTATTAAAAACTTAGAAATGCATTAGTATTGAACAAGGGGTAGCAATACAATTTTAGAATAATTTTCATAATTCATGAGAAACAGTACATTTGATTATATTTCTTTTTTGTTCTTGGTGTATAGTTTTTTATACACCTAAAATTTCTAGCCTTTTGTTTCAATATAATGAATGTACAGTGTTAAGATAGTTTCAGGTGTACAGTATAGTGATTCAACAGTTCTATATATACTTAGTGCTCATCATAAGCTTACTCTTAATTCCCCTTATCTATTTACCTATCCTCCCCACCCACTTCCTCTCTGGTAATCATCAGTTCTCTATAGTTAAGAATCTTTTTTGGTCTCTTTATTTCTTAGTTCATTAAGAATTTCTTAAATTCTACATGAGTGAAATCATATGGTATGCATCTTTATCTAATTTCACTTAGCATTGTACCCTCAAGTCCATCCATGTTGTTGAGCATGGCAAAATTTAATTCTTCTTTAGTCTCAATATTATCCCATCGTGACATATATACATTTCTTTTCCATCCATTCGTCTGTGGATGAACACTTCCATATGTCATCTATTGAAAATAATGTTGCAATAAACATAGGGCTGCATATATATATTTGAAGTAGTGTCTTTGTATTCTTCAGATAAATCCCCAGTAGTGGAGTTACTGGGCCATATGGTAATTCTATTTTTTAATTTTTTGAGGAACCTTCATAATGTTTTACACACATTCCTACAAACAGTGCCTAAGGATTCCTTTTTCTTCACATCCTTACAACACATGTTGCTTCTTGTGTTTTTGATTTGAGCCAGTCTGACAGGTGTGAGGTGATTTCTCATTGCCATTTCTGGCAAATGAAATACTTGTATGGAATAATTTCATATTTTTATGAAATATAAATATGTACTTATTTTTAAAAAATCCCCTAAGTACTTGGAAGTTATTTGGCTGGTATGCCAAAAGTTCTTAGCAAATTCTAATGGACAAATTGAGATAGGATTAGGAAGGAAAATAAAAGGAGAAAATCATGGGTTAGAGATGCACTCTCTGTGTAACACCATAGAGAATCAGTAATGTTTCTCAAACTCAAAATCAGATAAAAAACAAATTGGGACTTAGATATGGAGAGACTTTATTCAAATGCATTATTGCAAGAGAGGGCAAGGATCTATAGATGGTCCATGACTTACAGTGGTTCAACACAATTTTTCAACTTTACAGTGGTGGAAATGTGATATTTAGTCAGTTGGAAACTGTACCTCCAATTTTGAATTCTGATCTTTTTCTGGGCTGGTGATATGTGGCAGGATACTCCTTCGTTATTCTGGGCAGTGGCAGTGAGCCACAGCTCCTAGTCAATGAAGATAAATAAGAAGTACACTAAAACTATTCTGTAGTCATATACAAAACATATACAAACCATCTGTTTTTCATTTCCAGTACAGCAGTCTATAATTTACATGAGATTTTAGTGGTTTATTATAAAGCTGATCTCCTGTTAGATCATTTTGCACAACTGTAGGCTAATGTAAGGGTTCTGAGCATGTTTAATCTAGGCCAGGATATCCTATGATGTTTGGTAGGCTAGGTGGAAAAAAATACATTTTGACTTACAATATTTTCAATTTATGATGCTTTTTTAAGACATAACTTCAACATAAGTTGAGGAGGTATGTATTGTGACAGGGAAGAGGGACTACTGGCATAAGAAGAATGCTCTGGTCATGAGAATGAAAGCATCTCAAAAATCAGGCAGTAAAGGGTTTTTCACTTACCAATACTTAGTTCCAGGTGTTTTGTTTTCTTTTTTTTTAATTTTGAAAATGAAATTATTCTTTTTTTTCAGTGGGATCAATTTGGTGTAAGATAAGTATAGACAAAAGGCTGTAAACTACAGTATTGAGTGGCATTGAGAAATTTGCAGAAATCTTGGACAGGACCATAGGATTTTCATGGTCTATGTAATTAGTGTGGACTCCATTAAAATTAATCTCTGTGGACTTCATTAAAATTAAACTACCCATTTTTTTTTTTTTACAAAATCCTCTTTTGTCAACATTCCAGGATTTATTTTGCCATACCTTTATTTCAACTGGAATGAGCATAAATGAATGAGATCTGAACTACACTGATTTGGTAGGGATATGTTTATTTCAAGGGCATAATGTAAGATAGCTAAATTTTAATCTTCCACTAGAGATAAGTCCATATATAAAAGTCCAAAGCTAAAAAAAATAAATACAAAGCAACATACTATGGTATTTAAAAATATGAGATTAAATACCAAAAGAAAAGTAAACAAAAAACAGCTGGATATTATTTAAAATGAGTTGACTTGAAGGAGCAGGAATTACAGTGGGAATTAGAATGGCAGTGGTTGACATTTTAGGTTTTTATTTTATGTAAAAAATATATGGACATGTATTATCTGAAAATAATATAAAGTAAATGATTTAAAAATAATGAAACTCTGGATGCCTGGGTGGCTCAGTCAAGGGTCTGCCTTCAGTTCAGGCCATGATCCCAGGGTCCTGAGGTTGAGTACCACGTTAGGCTCACCGTGCTCAGTGAGGAGTTTGCCTCTCCTTCTGCTTGCTGCTCCCCTCTGCTGGTGCTCCCTCAATCTCCTTCTCTGAGAAATAAATAAATAAAATCTTCAAAAAAAAGTTATTTATCTCACTAAATATTTCCCTAGGAATTCCTAAGAACTATTTTTTTTTTCTTGGTGTCATTTTAACCATATTTCTTAAGTTGTTCTTTGATGAGTAATGGATGGGGAATGTGAGGAATGACGACATGGAAGAAAGAGTTGTTAAATCTCAAAATTCTCATGGGATTTTATTTTGGATGCAATATTCCTTAGAAGTTTAGAAAAGTCAACGGGTTTATAGATTTTTTTAACCTTCAAAATGGAAATAACAGTGGAAGTGTGCTTTGCAAGGGTGTTAAGAGAATAAATTATTAGTGATAAAGCTGGCACTCAATATTTTTACACATTTGTACTTCCCTTGGTACTCTCCAGACTTCAGTTCTTGATTTTAAGAGCTTCAGATGTCACAGAAATGACATCCAAGGGAAGGGAGTTAAAAAAAAAAAGTGAGATGTTTATGTCAAAATCAGTATAATATTAACCACAAGCATATTTAGGTCTTCCCAGTGGCTGCTTTGCTTGTGATAGGAGTCTCTCCATTTTAAGTCAGTTTAAGCAGTTCATGAATGAATTCTCTGCAGTACCCAGTGCTTCCTCCTGTTAACCAGCTGTGGTTACCCACTGGCTTCTGCTTTATAAAGAAGGTTTAAGTCTGAGATAAAACATACAATTACAAGTTTATATACACACACTATTTTTTGCACTCCATGAACATTCCATAAAATTACACACTAACTTGCATCTTTTCCAGGTTCAAGAAAATATAAACATATGGGGGTTGATTATTAACAGTGGTAATTAATTAGCTGTATATACTGCTTTCTTTGCAGATTTTCATGTAACACACAAGTGTAAATTCAAACCTGCAAATCCATTGAGCTTCACAGAAT
This sequence comes from Spilogale gracilis, assembly GCA_004023965.1. Lineage (NCBI taxonomy): Eukaryota > Metazoa > Chordata > Mammalia > Carnivora > Mephitidae > Spilogale > Spilogale gracilis. The sequence continues at coordinate 14,996 of PITA01024929.1, forward strand.
TGTAAGTATTGCTAATTTTGCCCTACTTGTTTCTTTGAGAGGAATAAGCAATACACAATACAAACATACATCCAATTTATTTTTATCAGAATCTTGACTTCTAGAGTTGTTTTAGTTAACTTTATGTCAGGATTTTCATTATAGAATCCTCTTAAGGTGTTTGCTATTTGGGCATAACATTCATTTGGGGAAAAATGGTTTTAACTTAAATGTGCTTCATAATGAAGATAAGTTCAGTGATTCTGTTACTCATAGTGAAGATTTCCATGAACTTAGAGCATTTCTAAGCTACTATTAGAGAAAAAATACTGCATTCAACAGAGTTATGAACATCATCTGACTGCTTTCAGAGAAAATGAAATAAAAATGCCCTAAATATTAACTAAGAATTGAATCACGATATAGTATAAATGCTGCCAACACTTTTGAAGTAATAGTATACCAGAAAATTTGAAATAGATTAAAATAAATTTTAAAATATACTTTAGAGTATAGGGTATAAGCAGGGAACCATGACTTTTAAAAATTTAGAAGCCTTTGTTTCTGTGATTCCTATTCAGACATATCACTAGTGTTATGGCTTGCCTTCCCTATTGATTAATACTAATATTAATAGAACATTCTGAATATCCCTTCCATGGAAAAACGTATGCCAGCTTGTGTTCAGGCCCTACAGTATATTTTGCAGAGCTGGACCAGTGTTCCTGAAAAGGGTCACAATGCAGTAAGCATGTGCTTGTCTGTTCTGGGGGGGCGGGGGCAGTGCAGGGAGAAACGAAACAAAAACCAGAAAACAAAAAACTAGACTTGCATTGTCTACTTACACGTGTGGCCACGATAACATTGATGTTTGTTGCAGCTCAGTGACAGGGTCACTTCATCAAAATTGACACAGCTTATTTGGCAGCCTCTGGTTTGATCCAAATCCATCAGGAAGCCAAGTAAAACGGAAACATTAGTATTTGCCACTCACTTCCATGAAATATTAATGAGGATTTTCTAAGGAAAAGGTGATGTTCAATGAATCTGAATCATTTTGGTAAATAAGTTATCAACTCTAATATTTCTAATATCTGAATTGCTTATTATTCCAATATTCGCCTCAGCCAAGCTTCAGCTTATTGTACCTTCCTCCACTCTTCAACAGAATGAAATTTAACCCTCCATTAGAGAATTCAGCAAATCCTATGTTTGCCATTTATTTTTTGATAACTTTTATGGTCTAAATGACATTTTGTTGAACTTTGCGTGTAGTTATGTCTTTCTCCAAAGTTTGATTGCTGTATAACCCAGAGTCAGCAGTGAAGGGCTTAAGAACTTTTCTAGTAATATCCCCACAAGCAATAAAAAGGATACCTTTGAGGTATTATTTTGTGATGAATGATAGGGGAATTTTAATAAACTTAATGATAATTTAATAAAAGAAGAAAAAAAAAAGGAAAGTAATCCAGATAAAATCTGTTTATCTACTTTGATCTTTGCCTTCCTGTCCGTTCTTCTAATTCATCACAGTTCAAGCTCCTCGTTGTAGCTCTTGCTCTAAAACTTACAAATTGCATCCTTGTATCTTGCCTTTTATTTGCTTAAAACCCTTCAGAAACTCCCATTGGACCTAGAATAAATATGGATTTGAGCGGCTATCCACTCACCTCACTCACAAATATAATTAAAGCAAATCCCACTCCAAATATGCCATACATACAAATGTAGATTAGAAAAACAATTATTAGAAAACACGCCAGCAGTTTAAGAACCTTTCTTCATTAAACCTTCTGTCTAATTTTAGCACTTTGCCTCTTGTATGGAAAGTTCTAAGAAAACAAATGTCACAACATCACATAGGTTGGTTTCTACAGCTTTGTAATTGGCATAAGGCAACAAACCAATAGCAAGGCACGATGCTGATTAACAAGCTATGATTTTACTGGTAAAAACTCTCATCTGATATTTATGATACCAATAAGCAAAGACTCATATATTGACAGAGATAGGCTGAGTATATTATCACATTGCCTCTGAGTGGGACCTGTCTGAAATAACACCAGTTGATTACCCCGGGGAGTAGATTTTCTCCAATATATTACCTTGGATTTAAGGCTTGGATTAACTGGGACAAAAATAATAATTTTTATTTTATGCTGAAGTGTCTAAACTTATAGACATCTTAAAATTTATTTTTCTTATTAAATTTTATTCATAAAAGTATTACATGGTTCTCATTAAAAACTCCAAAAGAAAGAAAAGTATAAATTCAAAACAAAAGTCCTCTTTTACAATTCCTCAAGAAAAGATCCTTACTAGTAATTTCTAGAAATGGAAAACTAGGTGTCAAAGCTAGAGAATGAAGAATTGGAGGAAAAGATAAGCTGTCAACAGTAAGAACACGGTGTGAAATTATTTAGATGCAAGAATTTAGGTGCTTTGGAAGGCAGAAGAACACCAAGAAGAAAATTACTAGATGATATTAGATTTGTTTTAAATTTTTTTAGAAAAAGGGTTGAGAAGCAATAGGTATCTGGCTGTAATAGAACTAAAACACAGCCATGATGCTTGGATTTAAATTCAAAGTCTGTTTTTCAATCATATGGGTAAGTTTTGGTCCTATGAGCATTGTCAGGTTAGCCGTGGATGGCCATGATGACATAAAATTTATGGTAACATATTCTTGCTAATAATTTGTATAAGTTTTGTACTATGAATATAGCTAATATTATAATTTCTTATCAAAACATAATTTTAAAAAATTGCATATAGTTGAGGAAAATGTATGGAGAAACAGGCCATGGAATCAAATTGTTCTTCACTGGTACTGGTTAAATAAAAATGACTTTACCATATTTCACAAGAATCTATTATTATGAGAAATACAATGTATATGGCAATAAAGTGCTCCTATACAACTATGTTGGCTATCTTTGTCCATATACTGGTTCACTGAACTTTTTCAACTAGTCTTGAGAAAACTTGACATATTTTTTTTTCATTATGGTAAGTGTCCATTTAATCCTTATCACCTTATTTCACCCATGCCCCACCCACTTTCCATCTAATAACCATCAATTCTCTATAATTAAGAGTCTGTTTCTACATGTCTTCCCTCTCTCTTTCTCTCCCTCTTTCTCTTTTCTTTGCTCATTTGCTTTGTTTCTTAAATTTCACATATGAGAAAGATCTTATATTTGTCTTTCTCTAATTTCACTTAGCATAATATTCTCTAGCTCTGTCAATATCACTGTAAATGGCAAGATTTCATTCTTTATATGACTGAATAATGTTCCATTGTGTGTGTGTGTGTGTGTGTGTGTGTGTGTGTGTGTGTGTATAATCTTCTTTAACCATTTACTAATCCATGGACACTTGAGCTGCTTCCATAGTTCCATTATTGTAAATAATGATGCTGTGAACATAGGACTGCATGTAACCTTTTTTAAAAATTTTTATTTTATTTTTTCAGTGTTCCAAGATTCATTGCTTATGTCCCATGCCCAGTGCTCCATGTAATACGTGCCCTCAGTACTCACCACCAGGCTCTCCCATCCCCCCACCCCCACCCTCCAAGACCCCCAGTTTGTTTCTGTGTCCAGAGTCTCTCATGTTTTGTTCCCCTCTGTGAATTACCCTACTTCCCATTTCCTTTCCTTCTCCTCCTGTCCTCTATATTACCCCTTGTGCACAACAAGTAAGTGAGACCATGTGATAGTTGACTTTCTCTACTTGGTTTATTTCACTCAGCATAATCTCTTCTAATCCAGTCCAAGTTGCTCAAAAGTTGGATATTCGTCCTTTCTGATGGAGGAGTAATATTCCTTTGTATATATGTACCACATTTTTATCCATTCATCTGTTGAAGGGCACCTTGGCTCTTTCCACAGTTTGGCAATTGTGGCCATTCCTGCAATGAACATTGGGGAACATATGGCCCTTCTTTTCACTACATCTGTATTTTGGGGGTAAACGCCCAGTAGTGCAATTGTAGGGTCATAGGGTAGCTCTATTTTTAATTTTTTAAGGAATCTCCACACTGTTTTCCAAAGCAGCTGCACCAACGTGCATTCCCACCAAAGTGTAAGAGGGTTCCCCTTTCTCTGCAGCCTCTCTAACACTTGTTGTTTCCTGTCTTATTAATTTTGGCCATTCTGACTGGTGTAAGGTAGTATCTAAGCTCTTCAGTGTGGTTTTGATTCGAATTTCTCTCATAGTTTGAAGAGTTCTTTATAGATCTTGGATATCAGCCTTGTCTGTAGTGTCACTTGCAAATATCCTCTCCCATTTCATAGGTTGCCTCTTTGTTTTGTTGACTGTTTCCTTTGCTACGCAGAAGCTTTTTATTTTGATGAAGTCCCAAAAGTTTATTTCTGCTTTTGTCTTCTTTGTCTTTGGAGATGTGTCTTGAAAGAAGTTGCTGTGGCCGATGTCAAAGAGGTTACTGCCTATGTTCTCTTCTAGGATTTTGATGGTTTCCTGTCTCACGTTGAGGTCTTTCATCCATTTCGAGTTTGTCTTTGCATGTGGTATAAGAGAATGGTCTAGTTTCATTCTTCTATACATAGCTGTCCAACTTTCCCAGCACCATTTATTGAAGAGATTGTCTTTTTTCCACTGGATATTTTTTCCTGCTTTGTCAAAGATGATTTGGCCATAGATTTGTGGGTCCATATCTGGACTCTCTACTCTGTTCCATTGGTTCATTTGTCTGTTTTTGTGCCAGTACCATGCTGTCTTGGTGATCACAGCTTTGTAATAAAGCCTGAAGTCAGGTAATGTGATGCCCCCAGCTTTGTTTTTCTTCTTCAAGAATTCCTTAGCAATTCAGGGTCTTTCCTGGTTCCATATAAATTTTAGGATTGTTTGTTCCAACGCTTTGAAGAATGTTGGTGGAATTTTGATCGGAATGGCATTGAAAGTATAGATTGCTCTGGGCAGTATAGACATTTTAACAATGTTTATTCTTCCAATCCATGAGCATGGAATGCTCTTCCATCTTTTTGTGTCTTCTTCAATTTCATGAGTGTTCTGTAATTCCTTGAGTATAGAACCGTAACTTCTTTGGTTAGGTTTATTCCTAAGTATCTTGTGGTTTTTGGTGTTATAGTAAATGGAATCAATTCTCTGATTTCCCTTTATATATTTTCATTGTTAGTGTATAAGAACACAACTGAGTTCTGTGCATTGATTTTGTATCCTGCCACATTACTGAATTGTTGTATGAGGTCTAGTAATTTGGGGGTAGAGTCTTTTGGGTTTTCCATATAGAGTATCATGTCATCTGCAAAGAGAGAGAGTTTAACTTCTTCTTAACCAATTTTAATACCTTTTATTTATTTCTGTTGTCTGATTGCTGTTGCTAGGACTTCTAACACTACGTTGAACAGTAGTGGTGAGAGTGGGCATCCTTGTCTTGTTCCTGATCTCAGAGGGAAGGCTGTAAGTTTTTACCCATTGAGAATGATTTTTGCTGTGGATTTTTCATAGATTTTATGAAGTTGAGGAATGTTCCTTCTATCCCTATACTTTGAAGAGTTTTAATCAGGAATGGATGTGGAAAATCCAGAATACACCAACTCTAATTACACCTTAAAGAACTGGAAAATCAATAACAAATTAAACCAACACCAACCTCCCACACAAGACAGGAAATAATTAAGATTACAGCAGAGATCAATGAATTAGAAACTAGAGATACAGTAGAACCCATCAAGAAAACTAGAAGCTGGTTCTTTGAAAGAATTAATAAGATCGATAAACCATTGGCCAAACTAATCCAAAAGGAAAGGGAGAGGACCCAAATTAATAAAATAATGAATGAAAGGGGAGAGATCCTGGCTAACACCAAGGAAATAGAAACAATCATCAGAAATTACTATCAGCAGTTATATGCCAATACATTTAACAACCTAGAAGATATGGATGCAGTCTTGGAAACCTATAAACTTCCAAGACTGAAACAGGAAGAAATTGACAATCTGAATAGACCAATATCTATTGGGGTTGTCAGATTGAAGCAGTGATCAAAAACCTCCCAAAAAAACAAGAGCCCAGGACCTGACGGATTCCCTGGAGAATTCTACCAAACATTCAAAGAATAAATAATACCTATTATCCTGAAGCTGTTTCAGAAAATAGAAACAGGGAAACTTCCAGACTGTTTCTATGAAGTCAGCATTACTCTAATCCCCAAACCAGACAAAGACCCCATCAAAAAGGAGAACTTCAGACCAATATCTCTGATGAATATGGATGCCAAGATTCTTTTTTTTAAAAATATTTTTATGTATTTATTTATTTGACAGAGAGAAACACAGCCAGAGAGGGAACACAAGCAGGGGGAGTGAGAGAGGGAGAAAAGGAAGCTTCCCACTGAGCAGGATGTGGGGCTAGATCCCAGGTCTCCAGGATCACGACCTGAGCTGAAGGCAGTCGCTTAACCAACTGAGCCACTCAGGGGCCCCTGATGCCATGATTCTTAACAAGAGCCTTGCTAACAGGATCCAACAATACATTAAAAAGATTATCCACCATGACCAGGTGGGATTTATCCCAGGGATTCAAGGGTGGTGTAACACTGACAAATCAATCAACATGGTGGAACAAATCAGTAAGATAGAAGAACCACATGGTACTCTCAATTGATGCAGAAAAAGCATTTGACAAAATGCATGTATCCTTTTGAGTGCAATTACTGGATTTTAGTGTAATCTATTTTTAATTTTTGAGGAATCTCCATAGTGTTTTTCACAGTGGCTTCCCAAGTTTTCATTCCTACTAATAGTACATGAGGGTTCCTTTTCTCTATGTTCTCACCAACACTTGTTTTTTCTTGTTTTTCATTTTACCCATTCTGATAGGTATAAAGTGATGATCATTTCCCTTATGATGAGTGATGCTGAGCATATTTTCATGTATCTATTGCCCATCTGTATGTCACCTTTGGAGAAATGTCTGCCCATGTCTTCTGCTCATTTTCAATTGAATTCTAGTTTTTTGTTTTTTTTTTTTTTGGTAAGTTGTTTTAGTTCTTTATATTTTTTTTGGATACTAATCCTTTATCAGATATATCACTTGCAAATATCTTTTCCTATTTAGTAAGTTGCTTTTTAGTTTTGATTGTTTCTTTTTCTATGCAGAAACTTTTTATTTTGATGTAGTCCCAATAGTTTATTTTGCTTTTATTACCCTTGCCTCAGGTATGCCTCAGGAGACATAATTAGAAAAATGTTGCTGATGTCAGAGAAATTGCTGCATGTTTTCTTGTAGGATTTTTATGGTTTCAAGTCTCACATTTTAGTATTTAATCCATTTTGAGTTTATTTTTGTGTATGGTGAAAGAAGATGGTCCAGCTTCATTCTTTTGCATGTAGCTGTCTAGTTTTCCCAACATTATTTGCTCAAGAGTCTTTTTTTCCCATTGGACATTCATTCCTGCTTTGTTGAACATTAGTTGACCATTTAATTGTGGGTTTATTTCTGGATTCTCTGTTCTATTCCATTGATCTCTGTGTCTGTTTTTTTTTTTTTTTTCTCCCAATATAGTTATTTTTATAATGTTCTCCTGGGATTTCCAGTAGGTTTTACTTTATATATTAGTCAATTGTTTCTTTTTTTTTTTACTTTAAATTTATCTTTTTTTTCAGTGTTCCAAGATTTAGTGCCACACCTGGTGGTCCATGCAATAAGTGCCCTCAGTACCCACCTGTTTTTAAGCCGGTACCATACTCTTTCAATTACTACCACTTTGTAATATAACTTGAAATCTGGAATTGTGATACCTTCAGTTTTGTTTTTGTATTTCATGATTGATTTGGCTCTTTGAGGTCTTTATTGGCTCCATACAAATTTAGAGTTGTTCTAGTTCTGTGAAATTGCTGATGGTATTTTAGAGATTGAATTAAATCTGTAGATTGCTTTGAGTACTGTGGACATTTTAACATTATTTCTTTTTCCAATCCATGAGTGTGGTATGTCTTTCCATCTTTGTGTCATCTTCACCTTCTTTCATCAGTATTTTATAGTTTTTAAACTACAGGTCTTTCATGTCTTTGGTTAAGTTTATTTCTAGGTGTTTTGTTGTATTTGGTGAAATTGTAAATGGGATTTTCTTAATTTATCTCTTGCTTCATTATTTGTGTATAGGAATGCAGCGAATTTCTGTACATTGATTTTGTACCCTGTGACTTTAGAAGTCAGAATACCACAACTTTTGGATTTCTTATTTGATTTCTTGGTTCCATTTTTTTAGTAGCATGTCATTTAACCTTCATGTATTTGAGCTCTTTGGATTTTTCTTGTGGTAAAATTTTATAGAGTTGTTGTGGCCAGAAAAGCTGCACCATGTGACTTCCTTTTTTTTTTTTTTTAAGATTTATTCTGTGGCTTAATATGTGATTTGTTCTGAAGAATGTTCAGTTTGCACTTGGGAAGGATGCATATTTTGCTATTTTAGGCTGGAATGTTCTGAATATGTCTGTTAAATCCATCTGATCCAGTGTGTCATTCAAAGCCACTGTTTTTTTGTTGATATTCCGTTTAGATAATTCATCCATTGATGTAAGTGGAATGTTAAAGTCCCCAACTATTACTATGTTACTCTCAATTATTTCCTTTAGTTTGTTATTAACAGTTTTATGTATTTGAGTGCTTCTATGCTGGGCATGTTTACATTTTTTATATCTCCCTGTTGGATGGTCCCTTTTGTTATGATATAGTGTCCCATACCACTATGCTATTGTGTCCTATGATATAATGTCTTTATTATGATATAGTGTCTCTCATTACAGTCATTTTTTAAAAATACATCTTGTCTGATATAAGCATTGCCACCCTGGCTTTCTTTTGAGATCCATCTCTGTGATGAATGTTTCTCCATCCCCTCATTTTCTTTTTTTTTTTTTTTAAGATTTTATTTATTTATTTGACAGAGAGAGAGATCACAAATAGGCAGAGAGGCAGGCAGAGAAAGAGGGGGAAGAAGGATCCCCGCTGAGCAGAGAGCCCAATGTGGGACTCAATCCCAGGACCCTAAAATCATGACCTGAGCTGCAGGCAGAGGCTTAACCCTCTGAGCCACCCAGGCGTCCCATCCATCCCCTCATTTTCAACTGCAGGTATATTTTGGTCTGAAATGAGTTCTCTTGAAGGCAGCATATAAATGTGCCTTGTATTTTTATTCACTCTTTCACCCTGTGTCTTCTGATTGGAGCATTTAGTCCATTTATAGTGAAAGTAATTATTGATACATGTCTATTTATTGCTATTTTGGTACTTGTTTTGTAGTTTCTATAAATTTTCTGGTCCTTTCTTGCTCTCTTTAATGGTTTGTTGGCTTTCTTTAGTGATATATTTGAATCCCTTTCTCTTTATTCTCTCCATATTTATTACTGGTTTTTTGTTTGTGCTTACATTCAGTTTGCATATTTTTTCTTTTTTAAGGTTTTATTTATTTATTTGACAGACTGAGAGTAAGAGAGGGAGCACAAGCAGGGGGAGTGGGAAAGGGAGAAGCAGGCTTCCTGTTGAGCAGGGAGCCTGATAAGGGGCTTGATGCCAGGACCCTAGGATCATGACCTGAGCCAGAGGCAGACTCTTAACAACTGAAGTACCCAGGTGCCTTGCATATAACATCTTTTGAATATAACAGTATAGAGTAAGTTGGTGGTCACTTAAGTTGGAACCTATTCTTTCCTAAGACTATTGTCAATTTGCATAATTTCATTCCCTCTCCTTTGCTTAGCTTGGTTACTTTTCATTACTCTGTCTTCCAGATCATTAATTCATTCTCCTTGCCTGCTATTTATTCCATCAAGTGTGTTTTTAATTTCATTTATTGTGTTCTTGATTTTTTTTTTTAATCTCTGTGTTAAGGGTCTCTTTGATATCCTCTACTCCTTTCTCAGGTCCAGTAAATATTTTTATGATGATTACTGTAAATCCTCTATCAGTCTTATTATTTATATCTGTTTTTCTTAGATTTCTTGCTATGATTTTTTTTCTTGTTTCATTTGGGACATGTTTATCTGTTTCCTCATTTTATCTAACTCTTTTTCTATTTCTCTGTGTTAGGAAAGTCAGCTACTTCTCTTGCTTTTAATCATAATAGCTGTGTGAAGAAGAGGTCCTGTAGTGCCCTGCAGTACCGTTCCTCCTGTTCCCTAGGGCCTTGCATTTCAGGGAGCATCACCTATTTGCATTGTGTTTGCTCTACTCTTGGCCTCTTCTTATTTCCATCCAGTTGTCTGAAGAGACAGTCTCCCTATTGTGGGGAAGTGTTTGGTCCCCACCAGGGGTGTAGGTGGTCTGCTTGCAGAATTAGACCTGCCTTCACTACTGTGAGGATTGAGGTCAGGACTGAGGTCAGAAGAAGTG
>PITA01024930.1:0-20148 GCA_004023965.1 Spilogale gracilis
ATATATAATATATAATGTTTTTATGTATATATATTATGGTTTTATATAATTATTTTAATTATATATATAATGGTTTATGTATCTGTGCCATATTTTAAAATTAAAATAAAATAAATCAGGACAGTGATTAATTTTGAAGGCAGGGTTGTTTAAAGAGGGCATGAAGATTCCAAGAACATGGTGGCACTCATTTTTGGATCCAAGTGGTAGTTACATGGGTGTGTGTAAAAATGTGCCAAAATAAACATCCATAATTTGTTCCACTCTTCTAGATATATGTTTTACGTCAATAATAAAAGTTATTTTAAAAAATAAAAGGAAGAAAGCACAAGAGTCTTCCTTAGCCACTACTTAATTTACCCTTCATTTTTTATTTTAGGAAATGTTGCCTTTTGGTCTCATCTGTGTCATGGGAGAAATACATAATTTCATACTCGATTTAGAAGGCGTCCAGATGCTGTTACATTATTTAGTTGGCTCTGTGTGGAAGTGTTGCTTAAAGAGAGACTTTCAGTGCCAGAAATTTCTTTGCAATATATCATGTTAAACACCAATGATTTGTGTTTTAAATTTTGCCTAATGCTTTGTGTAGTATTTGAATTCTCATTGTAAACCATGAAAGCTATCTGCAGGGAATCGAGGCCTTTCCTGTTTCCCATTTCCTTCATCTGGGGAGATAACATCACGGTATATATAGAGAGGACCCAGTTATTTCCAAATCCATAGATTCATTGGGGCTGGGAAATGTCAAATCGGCACCTGAATAAATAAAACACGAGCCCATTAGTGCAAGCTTATGTGACCTGTCAGCATCATTAAGCTTTCCTGTGCACGGGAAGCCAGCTGGTGTAAGGGCTTTAATAATGATGGCATCTCTCAAGAGAGCCTAACAAATCCAGGCTTTGCTTTTTGAATAAGCATTCTGATGTTTACTTTCCAGGCAAGGGTCTCACTTCGTCTTCAGGTTGCTGTAATTCAAACCTTGCCCTCCTAGGGGTCTTCCCGCCCTCCTGTGAATGGACGCACCCAACTAGATTCCATCATGGAACTCCATAGCACAGGCCTCACCAACACACAATGACCCGGCGGTAAGACTCTTCGCCAGGGTTTACGTCCCTGATGTTGGTATTCGAAAGCAATTTCTGCAAGGACCCCTTTGTTTGAGAGAATAAACTCGTCTGTTATACAGTACAAGCTCACGTAGTGAATATTAATGTTTAAGAGTGCAAAGTTTAGGAGCATAGATCTGGACCCAGACTATCCAGATTCAAATCCCTTGCCACTTACTAGCTGTGTAAACTTGGGCAAGTTACTAAAACTCTCTGGGCCCTTAGTTTACTCCTCTATGAATAGACAGCGTGATATCTGTCACATAGCATTCAGGTGAGAATTAAATAGTATTGATATGCTTGTATCTCAATAAGCACTCCAAATGCTTCGATTATTATTATTAGCTGTGTGACTTTGCATAAGAAACTTGACCTCTCTGTTTCCTTATCTATAAAATAAAAATAATAAAAACTGTACTTACTTTTTAGGGTCATAATAAGTAGTTAATCCACATACAGTATGTAGTAAATTGTCTATAACATAGTAAGCACTCAATGTTAGCTATTATTATGTGATATTTTTTCTTACCTATAGAAATGCAGATAGGAAGCTGGGTTGAATATAGTTTATGACACAGGTTTACCAGTTTTCAAGGAGAAAATTATTGATTCCTTAATACAATCGATTTAACATAACCCATGTTTCAGATTACAAAGGAAATCTGTTTCTGTAATACATGTTTAAAGTAATAGAAAAAATGAAATGAAATTTCCATAATCTCACTATGAATTATATGTGTTGTACATATTTTTTGCTGTACATATTGTTTTTCATTCCAGTCCCTTCTCTACCATATAAAACTTGAGCAGAGCACAAGAAAATAATAATTTTAACACTTGACCCTTGAATTCCTTTTAAAGAAAACTGTCTTCCTTTAGCAAAATCCTTTAGTAATGTCACTTGGGTGGAAAGTGAGACTGTCAGGGCCTTAGAATTGTCAAGGACACCGAAAGGAAGCTGAAGCACTCAGCAACGGGACTGAATAGTAAATCTGAAATACAGCGCAAAGTAAACAGAAAAGCAGAAGTGAGGGTGAGAAACATAACGAAGTGAATGAGGATTTTGTTTTTAAAGATTTTATTTATTTATTTGACACAGAGAGAGATCACAGGTAGGCAGAGAGGCAGGCAGAGAGAGGAGGAAGCAGGCTCCCTGCTGAGCAGAGAGCCCTGATGCGGCCTTGATCCCAGGACCCTGAGATCATGACCAGAGCCGAAGGCAGAGGCTTAACCCGCTGAGCCACCCAGGCGCCTGGATGAGGGTCTTTAAGGAACAAGAAAGTGTGATGGTATAATTTCCATCATTTATGATATAAACAGCATCTGTCTTCCCCAAACCGAGTAAGTAGTCTATTTTCACCAACAAAAGATTTGTGTGAGTATGCATGGATTTATGTGTGTGTGTGAGTCACAAAAACTGAGTTCCATGACCCGACCAGTGTGGTGTAGAAGAGAGGCATCAGGCCTGAATGGCCAACTAATTGCTCACAAGCATCCTTCATCTGCATCTTTATAACAGGACGTCTACGTTTCCATGAGGACAGAGCTACTTAGCTCAGCTCTACATTTCCTATTCTCTTGTAGCCAGTTGTGTCCACGTGAAAAGTTCTAGCTAGTAAGGTGGGAGAGGAATGGTGGGTGCTACGTCCTAACCAGATGATAAAGCCTCCAACACACCATGGAAAAGTCTGTGTATTCACCCAAGACCCTGGGCTCTGACCTAGATGGGATGGATCAATTAGACCTTGGGCTGTTTCCCCTGAGGAGGGGCCCAGTATGCCCAGCACCAGGCAAAAGCAAGTTGTACATGTGACACAGACTTTAAGTGGGCCAGACTCTTTAGGTGTCTTCTTCATCATAGAATGACGGGAGGGAGAGAACAATAGATAAGAGTTCTGCCCAGAGAATAGAGCCAGAGTCTGCCCTAAAAGTCACTCTACTGCTAAGTCAAGGAGCCTTCACAATCGGTTCTGCAAGAATTAATCAGTGCTGTGGAGCATTATCAACTAGAGTTTACAATTCTTTTCTTTTCCAAACAAGGGTTTTTATTGTAGTTGTCGTTGACCTAGTCTGCCATTTCAATGTGCCTCTTTAGGGGGCATATACACCTGTGTTACTTGTTTTATAGTGTTGGGCAAGGCAGCTTCATGTATGTAGTCTTTCCACCCCCCAACCCCCCCCCATTGTTGCACAGGCACTGGCCTTGGGCCTGGAACACTTCCTCCCAAGAGATAAAGGGCATACACAGTCTGTGCAGGCTTATCGCCCTGTGTGAGATTATCTTTCCTTGTTTCAGACTCAGTAAGTACTCTTTTGTCACAGCTGAAAGCATGTGTGTCAGATGGCACCTGGCCAAGCCCACTGTTCCATCTGTCCTCCACAAGAAGGGAACAGAGTTCCCTCAACTGGCACAAGAGGGGTCGGGAGAGGCCAACTGCCCCGTGTCACTGCTGACCCTCTGGTACACTACTGAACTTAATCTGACTCTGTCCCCCTTCTATGTTAGTAAAACATTGTTTCATTTAGTGCTGGCTTCCTTGGCCATTTTGATACCAAGTTGTAATGGGCAGAAGCGTTTGGACCTTCTCTTCCTGGTGGTTGGCATGGTGACGATCTTCGCTGTCCTCCACATACTCCGAGTCCTTTCCTGGGACACGTAACCGGAACGTGGTGCTCTGCTCCGCAGTAGGTCATCAGGTCATGAGAAGCCACACCCAAACTTGGAGGAGAATGAATATCAGTTGGAGATCCCAGCCATTCACCCGGAAGAGCCTTTTGAGATGTCTCCTCTGAGGGGGGGTGAGTATGTTCACGACACTGAAAGACAGGAGAGCATTAAGGTAATCAGAAGCATCAACAGAGACAGAATGTCAGCTGTTCCCCCACTACATCCATAGCCATGTTCCCCTTCTTCCATAGTAGTATAACTGGGCTCATGTAAGCCGACTAACGCTGCATTTCCCAGCCTCCCTTGCAGCAAGGTATGGTCACAAGAGAGGAACAAGTTGATATGTGCCACTTCTGGAGCATTTTGCCAAAGCAGTTGGGCATACCCTGCCCTGGCTTTTTATGCCCCATTTCTAGAAATGCTTGGAAGATGATGAAAACTGAAAGCACTGCCCAGATCCCAGCTTTTTTATCTCTAGACACGTGCTTTTCTCTCCAGCTGTGCTGACGGGCAACCTCTCATAGACTGACTCCTTTGAAAAATTTTATAAAAATTAAATCTCTAGGAAACTAAATGAATAAAAAGCAAAGACAGGCCTCAAATATTTTATTGTTAGATTCCATAATAATAAAATTATATTTCAAAAAGTATAGTAATGACATAGAAAAATTATAAAAATTGGACACATTGAAGTTGATAAAAGACATACAGGACTTCTTCATTGGAAAAAAGTGAATATTGCTCTGAGATATTAAAGAAGACCTAAATGGAGCAATATGGTATGTTCATGGATTGGAAAACTCATTATTCCTAATTGTGCCCGGGCTGATTTATAGAGTCGGTGCAATCCTGATCTCTAGTCCTGCAGGCAATTTGGTTGTTATCAACAGGTTAATTCTAAAATGTATAATGAAAATGGTATAGACCTAGAAGAGCAAAAGCCATTTTTGAAAAAGAAGAAAATTGGGTAAAGCTATCTGATTTCGGGTGCCTGGGTGGCTCAGTGGGTTAAAGCCTCTGCCTTCAGCTCAGGTCATGATCTCAGGGTCCTGGGATCCAGGCCAGCATCGGGCTCTCTGCTCACCAGGGAGCCTGCTTCCTCTTCTCTCTCTGTCTGCCTCTCTGCCTACTTGTGATCTCTCTCTCTCTGTGTCAAATAAATAAATAAAATCTTTTTAAAAAAATTTTAACTTAAGGTTTTGGTAAAGAATTAGACATAAAGATCACTGAAATAATACAGTGACTCGAGATATAGATCCACTAATATTTGGTAAGTTCATTTTCCCCAAACATGTCAAAGCAATTCAGTGGGTAAAAGGAAAGTCTTGTCTATAAATGCTGCTAGGACTACTGGATATCTGTATTTTCAAAAGCTGACCATTAATCATACTTTACACCGCTACAAAAAATTAGAAGTGTATCATAAACATAAATAAAAAAGCAAAAATCGCAATGTTTGTAGAAGAGAGAGGTGAAAATCTTAGGACATAAAAACATAGACCATAAAAAAATAAAAAATGGTTCTCTTTACAACAGGTATCATTAAGACAATAGGAAAACAAGCTGCAGAATGGGAGAAAACATTTACAATACATACCTGACAACAACCTTGTATCAGAATATATAAAGAACTCTTAAACTTCTAGTTACAAAATAAATAAATTAAATACATCATGAGGATGAAAGGTATTGCATAGGGGATAGTCAATACTGTGGCAATTTATACAGTTGTAGATGGTAATCACACTTACTTTAGTGAGCATTGCACAATATATAGAATTGCCAAATCAGTGTTGTACACCAAAAACTAATACTAGTATAACATTCAATGTCAAGTACAATAAAAAAAAGAACTACAACTCAGTAATAGAAAGATGAGGGGCACCAAGGTGGCTCAGTCAGTTAAGTATCTGCCTTCTGCTTGGGTCATGATCTTAGGGGCCCTGGGATCAAGCCCCACATCAGGCTCCCTACTCAGTGGGGTGTCTTCTTCTCCCTTTCCCTCTGCCCCTCCCCCTGCTTGTGCCCTCTCTTTCTCTCAAATAAATAAATAAAAACTTTAATTAAAAAAAGACAAATAACCTTATTTTTTTTAGAAAAAGGCTTTAATATATATCCAAATGGATGATAAATACATGAAACACATTCAACATAACCAGTCATTAAAGAAATGCATACTGAAACCACAGTTAAATACATCTATATACACATTAGAACGATTAAAAATTTAGAAGAGTAACAATGTCAAGTGTTGGCCATGATATGTAGGAACTGGAAGTCTAGCACTCTGCTGGTGAGAACATGAAATGGTACAACTTTGGTAAATGCACACCTACAATACAACTCAGTTGCGGGAGTGTGAGGTAGCTATAGACAATATTCAAACTGTATTTTCAAAAGCAGCTGGTAAGCTGGAGTTGGCCAATGGGGTATGGTTTTCTGCTATGGTCTAGAATATCTTTTTGTGCTAGAGAGAAAGGAAGTGGCCAAAGAATGAAGAAAGCATATCTCCATGACCCACCCTGGGACAACTTGAGCATAAAATAATGATTAAGTAGCGGATTAATGCTTTGAATAAAATAATGATAAGTCATACGTACATCCATAAGAAAGGAAAACTCTGATTTGTAATAGAAAGTCAATTAATATATGTATAAGAAATAATGGAATTAGGAAATCAACATTTAGTAGCCACGATAGTGGTAACTGGTAAAGCAAAAATCGCCAATGGACGCTAAAACTGGTGGGGTAAGTTTTGCTGAAGAACAGGAAATTTACACAAAATATTGAGTACATATTATTAACTTTACAATAGAGGAACATGGCAGACACAATTTTAACGAAGTGAAAAATGTTAAAAGTGTGTGTCTCCCAATATAATGCACTAAGAACACAGAATCACTTCTGTGATATTCCCGAAAATATTGTACAACCTGAATGTAATCATGAGGAGATATCAGACAAACCAAAACTGAGGAACATTCTACAAAGTAAGTTGTCTTCACTTTTTGAAATCATCAAGGTCACAAAAGCCAAATGAAGACTGAGGAATAGTTCCAGATTAAGTAAAACAACCAAATGCAATGTGTGGCTGTCTATTGGATCCTAAATCTGTAGGAGACATTTTGGGGACAGTCAGTGAAATGCGAATGGGAGCTGAGGGCTAGAAGGGACTATTGTCTCAGTCTTAATTTCCTGACTTTGATGGCTGCTCTGTGGTTATGCAGGAGGCGGTCCTGGCTTTTAGGGAACATTAACAGGTAATGGCTTCCCTAATGACTCAGGAAAAAAAAAAGATTATTAATTTATTGTTCTACTTATGATAACTGAGTAATTATCCCAAAAATTAATGGCATAGGACAACCAGTTATTATACTCATGGCTTCTGTAGGTCAGGAATTCAGACAGCACAGAGCATAGGAGACTGGTCTGTGCCCCACGATGTCTGTGACCTCAGCTGCAAGATTTGAGGGATGGGGGCTAACTCATCACTCCCTTGTCTGGTGCTTGATGTTGGCTGTCAGCCAAGCTGATGCTGATGCTGTTGACTGGAAAATCTCTGTGTGGCCTAGCCGTGTGTCCTGGGCTTTCTCACAAAATGACAGTTGGGTCTTAGGCTATCTCAGAAGAGATAACCGGGCCGAAGGTGTATCGTTTTAATGACCTAATCTGAGAAGTCATATAACCTCACTTATGCTGAACTCCATTGTTTATAGAGTCAAACACCTGTGAAGGTCAAGAACAGAGGACATAGACCACACTTCTTGCTGAGGAGTGGCAAGGGTCTAGAAGAGCCTGTGGAACAGTGACATGATGCTCTGGGTATTTCAAGAAGTCTCACCTGCCATGTCTCTACATTGAGAGAGAGAAAGCAAGACGATTTGGTAGGCACGGCGGTAAGACAAACGTGGTCACCCACTGGGCAATCTAGGTGAGTAAGGAGTACTTTGTATTAGTCTCCTACCTTTTCTGAAGTTATTGTTGTTTTAAAGCTAGAAAATAAATAATAAAAATGTACTCCATTAAGCTAATTGTGTTCAACAATGAATTTAAGGAGACTTTGAATTACAATGAATTAAGGAGGTTAAGAAACAAAATTATTAATGCTTAATAATGTAATAAGTATTAATAATTATTACTAAAATTTCAAAATCTTTCAAACCATTACAATCTTTCATACTGAAATTTCAATATCACATGTTGTAATGAAGTCCTACTGCCCACACGCCGTGCGTTCTCAGCCCCACAATGCAATAGACTCTTTCCAGATCATGCACTTAAAGGGCACGGCAAGGTCAAATGGCCACAAAAGTTTCTAAATGCTCACACTCAGTTTCAGGACCTACGTCTTCACGGACCACAAAACACAGTGTGCGGGTCACACAGGGAGCAGCAACACTCTGAGTTGTATTCTGGTGTTTTGTAGCAGTGGCTCTCCTGTATCCCAATATTACCACTTTTTGGACACATTGTACTTCCTTATCCAATTTCAAGTGTCATTTCATCATAAACCAAGTTTTCATGTAATTGGCCATTTTCCAGGTCCTATACCTTATTCCATCAATCTTCACTACTACCGCTGTTTTAATTACTATAACTTTAAAAGATGTTTTACTCAGTTCTCTTCATTACAGATTTTTGTAAAGCTCTCTCTCATTATTCTCCCAGAGGACCTTTAAAATACCATTTCAGGGGTGCCTGGTTGGCTCAGTCGGTTAAGCGACTGCCTTCGGCTCAGGTCATGATCCCGGAGACCTGGGAGTCGAGTCCCACATCGGGCTCCCTGCTCGGCGGGAAGCCTGCTTCTCCCTCTCTCACTCCCCCTGCTTATGTTCCCTCTCTGGCTGTGTTTCTCTCTGTCAAATAAATAAATAAAAATCTTTTTAAAAAATAAAATAAATAAAATACCATTTCAGGGGTGCCTGGATGGCTCATTAATTAACTGTTTGCCTTCAGGTCAAGTCATGACCCCAGGGTCCTGGGATCGAGCCCCTCACTGGGCTCCCTGCTTGGCAGGAAGCCTGCTTCTCCCTCTCTCTCTCCTCCTGCTTGTGTTCCCTCTCTCTCGCAGTCTTTCTCTCTCTGTCAAATAAATAAAATCTTTAAAATAAATAAATAAATAAATAAATAAATAAATAAATAAATAAATAAATAAATAAAATACCATTTCAAGTTAGGAAAGAATCACACTTGTATATTTGTTAGAATGCATCAAATAATTAATTGATTTTGAGAAAAATGTCATTAAATGGTCCCTTCTAGGAACAGAATGTATTTTCTTATTTATATGTCTTTGTATATTTCCTTCAGAAAAGTTTCCTGATTTTCAGAGTGTCTAGGTGGCTCCGGGGGCACCTGGATGGCCCAGTCGTTTAAGCATCCAACTCTTGATTTTGGCTCAGGTTATGACCTTAGGGTCCTGGGATCAAAGCCCACCAGGGACTCCCCACTCAATAGGGAGTCTGTTTGAAGACTCTCTCTCTCTCCCTTGCACAAATAAATAAATAAATAAATCTTAAAAAGAAAAAAAAGAGGGCGCCTGGGTGGCTCAGTGGGTTAAAGCCTCTGCCTTCGGCTCAGGTCATGATCTCAGGGTCCTGGGATCAAGGCCCGCATCGGGCTCTCTGCTTGACAGGGAGCCTGCTTCCTCCTCTCTTTCTGCCTGCCTCTCTGTCTACTTGTGATCTCTCTGTCAAATAAATAAATAAATAAATCTTTTTTTAAAAAAAGAAAAATGTCATAATCTTCTTCCCATAGGTCTATTCCTTTGTTATTAGATTTATATTATTCCTGGATATTCAAGAAGGCGCCAAGAGATACCAGCAGCACGAATGAGTATGTCTTTGTCAAGGTCCTGCTCCAGCCTGCGCTGTGACAGGGGTAGGATTCAGACTGTTGGATGAACAGTCCTGGCTGAAGTCGGGCACATTACAGTCCAAGAGGCTGTCAGGGTATACTTATCGTAGGCAAGAATGGGAAGCATGTAACATTGGGGTTTGTGACGGTACCTCAGGCATCAGAGAGAAAGAGCATGTGGAACTGTGGAAAACCTAAAGAAAGAGAATGTAGGGTGCCTGGGTGGCTCAGTGGGTTAAGCCTCTGCCTTCGGCTCAGGTCATGATCCCAGGGTCCTGGAATCGAGGCCCGCTTCGGGCTCTCTGCTCAACAGGGAGCCTGCTTCCTCCTCTCTCTCTGCCTGCCTCTCTGCCTACTTGTAAGCTCTCTCTGTGTCAAATAAATAAATAAAACCTTTTTTAAAAAAAAAAAAAGAATGTAGTGAGTGAAAATGGAAACTCTTTATATACTAAATTTCTGGAATAAGCTGATTCTATAGTTTATATATGTAAATAAGAAAGCAAGAGCCCGAATGCTTTTGGGGGGAAAAATAACAACAAAGCAGTAAATAAAGAATTGTCCTACTAAATATTACATTTTTCTTTAATATTTTTTTTGAGAGAGAGAGAGAGAGTGAGTGAGAGAGAGCATGAGAGGGGAGAAGGTCAGAGAGAGAAGCAGACTTCCCGCGGAGCTGGGAGCCCGATGCGGGGCTCGATCCCGGGACTTCAGGTTCATGACCTGAGCTGAAGGCAGTGGCTTAACCAACTGAGCCACCCAGGCACCCCATATTACATGAAATTTTAAATATTTTGGTATTAGGGCATGAATAAACAGATACATATTAAAGAATAAAAAGCCAGATGTTAAGCAAAATATATGTGGGAATTTATTCTCCCTCTGCCCCTCTCTACCCCCACCCTCACCCCACCCCCTGCTCGCACATGCATGCACTCTCTCTAGAAAAAATAAAAAGTATTCATTTCAAGACTATTTTAGCAGTAAAAACCTGAAACCAACTCAAGTAATCATCAGGAGAGCGAGGGAAATAAATTATGGTAATCCATAACGGAATATCGTGTGGCATTTTTTACAACAGGAAAGCTTTTTTGTAGTGCTTCAGAAAATCTCTGCTCCATTAAGTGGAAAAAAAAGCGAAGTGCAGGTACTGGTTCACTAGGTCTATGCTAGCATAAGCCACAAACTAGGTGGCTTAGAACAACAGAATTCTCCCTCTATGTCTGTGGCCAAATTTGCCTCTTCATTGAAGGTCACCAATCATATTGAATTAGGGTCCAGCCTAAAGAGCTCATCTTAACTTGATTATATCCATAGACACCTTATTTCCAAAGAAGGCCATATTCACGGGCCCTGGAGCTTAGGACTCTAACATGTTTTGGAGGGACCCAATTTTACCTCTAATTGTCCAGAATAATACACAACATGCTGCCTTTTGCATAAGAAAAGGATTTAAAAATGCATTGCTAGTATTCATTAAGAAATTCTAGAAGAACTTAAGTTATATATAATATAATAATAAAATCAGAAACTAATATAAGTCTTTATCCTGGAAAGGGGGAATAGGGCACATGTAGGCAAGAATAGAAGCCAGATTTTATGTTTTCTTTTATTGTTATTATATGTTATCTGTTATAACATGAACATTTTACCTTTCCAAAAAATAAAAACGTAATTCAAAAAAGTGACCATGGGGATGCCTGGCTGTCTCAGTTGGTTAAGTGTCCAGCTCTTGATTTCAGTTCAGGTCATGATCTTGGGATCATGAGCTCAAGCCCTGCATTGGGTTCTGCTCTCAGCAGGGAGTCTTCTTGAGATTCTCTCCCTCTGTTCCTTCCCCAACCCGCCTGCATGCGCGCTCTCTCTCTCTCTCTCTCTCTCTCTCTCTCTCTCTCTCTCTCTAAAATAAACCAATAAATCTTTTAAAAAAAAATCATTATGATATACTAAGAGCTAAAGGTGATGCTTTGGGCCCAGGGTCGAGGCAGAAGGCATAGCATGACCTCACGGGGGTCAGCTGTGAGGCCCAAGCACACACCTCAGCGGCAGGGGGCCGAGGCAGCACCCACAGAACACACACCAGCAGCCAGCCCTGGAACACCAAGCTGAAAGCCTCGTGGCTGTGATGGGCCCCAGAGCTTTGGCTCCCGGGAATCAGTAACGAGAAAGTCTGAAGTCGGTGGCAATTCAATAACAAAGAGAGATGACACCTGGGAGGTCCCTTTATGAGGCTCTTCACATTGCAGAGACCCACTAGCTGGTCAGGCTGAGTGGCTCTGTTTGCGAACACACGTGGAGATACTCCTCAAAAACTTCCAGAAATAGTGTGAAAGGATTTTGAAGGGGAACAGGGGCTACAAGAGAGAAACAGTGTTTGTTTCTACTGTTTATGTCATCCCTACGGTTCGGTCCTACCATTTACAAGCTGTGTCACCTTGGGCAAGTTGCTTGCCCTCTCTGTGTCTCCATTTCCTCACCTACAAAGCACAGATCCCCTCCAGTTTCCTTTTTTGTATCTTCCTATTGGTGAGTACACCTGTTCACTCCACATCCAGGGTGGCTGTGCCAGCTGTCCGACAGAATAAAAGAGGAAGTGCTGGGCAACGTGTCTGAGCAGAAGTCTTCAGAGCTGTCACCTGACTCAGCCACCTCTTCTCCCTCCGCGATGAGACCAAAATAGGGGCTGGCCTTGCCCTTGACATCAAAGTGAAGGAGGGCTGCTGAGCTCCAGCCAGCCAAGCCTCAGCCACCCTGATAGATGAGTAAGAAATGAAACTTTGCTATCAAAAGCGCTGAAATTTGTGGGTTTTTTTGGTTTTTTTTGGTTTTGGGTTTTTTTTTTTGTTTGTTTTTTACCACAGCCCTACCTAGCCAATACTGCTTGATAGCACTTTTTTCCTCCTAGGGTTGTCATGGAATTAAATGAATGAATCTATAGAGCACTTATAATCATGGCTGGCACAGTCATCAGTACTTAATGCTTGTGACTGGTTTTCTGTTTGTCTATTTTGTGTTTAAATTTTATGTATTTATTTGCCAGAGAGAGCGAGAGAACATGAGAGAGCACAAGCAGGGAGAGCAGAAGACCGAAGGAGAAAGAGGCTCCCCACTGAGCAAGGAGCCCAATGCAGGACTTGATCCCAGGACTCTGGGATCATGACCTGAGCTGAAGGCAGACGCTCAACCAACTGAGCCACCCAAGTGCCCTTACTTAATGCTTGTGATCGTTCTTATGGTTGACATTATCATCAGACTTGTGCGGCGATAAATGTATGGATGAATGAAAAAATGAGCAAATCTTAATAAAATACTAAATTTTGCATTCACTATATTCACACTTTACCTACATTACCTCATCTAAAATCTTACATCTATTATGTGAGGTTGGTCTTACGAGCTCAGTTGTACAATGAGAGAACTGAGAAGTTAAAGACAAGGTTACAGAACAGAGCAGAATACACAATAGAGCTGGTATTCAAACCAGTCATAGTTGTCTCCTCCCACTTTACTATGCAATTCCCCCCTGACCTGGAGCAGTGTTGAGGAACTCATAAAGTTGTAGCTTTGTGCCCCCCTAGGAGTACACCATCAACTCTGATCCATCAAGCCCAGGGGACTTGGAATGGTATTCTTCCCTGAATCACGGCGTGAGATCGCCTTCTTTTGTCTCCTTCCTTTTCAGCCCACTCACACCCACCTCATCTCTCCTTATCATCTCAGCAAGTCTAGAACTAAATTTTCAGAAACTGAATCGGTAGAAAATGGACCAAGTAAAATAAACAGCGGAGCCCATGGCCATAAGCTCCCTGCTCCCCCTGCCCCCATCATCCCATCCAACCAGACTGGTCTCGACAGCTGTGTCCCCACCAGTCTCCACAGACCTACTTTTCCAGAAACCTTTGCTCTTGAGGAAATGGGAACTGTGACAACATACCAACTCATGCAAGCCCCATTCCCTTCTCAGATGTGGATGGATCCATGACTCCTAACTGCTCACCAACTCAAATCTTCACAGGCTTTTCTCCACTCAGTGGTCAGAGGGACCCTTACAAACTGGCACCAAATCATATTGCTTCCTGACTTCAAAGTTGCAGTGGTTCCTATCACCCATGGAATAGATCTAACATGCTTTTCATTTCATATGTAAACTAGCTCCTGAATGCCCCTCAACCTGATTTTTCCCTCCTTCTCCCTTTTGTTCTCAACCTATTAAGCATACTGTTTCCTTTGCAAATAAGAAGGATCACATGAACGAGTAGTGACTGGGGAGAATATGTTGCTTAGGAAACAGAAGAGAAATATTTAAAATCTAATCCGTATCCTGATGGAAATCCAAAAGGCTATTGCACTCCTAAAACAAGAATAGGTCTCTATGAAACAAGAATGGAGAGGGCACACAAGAAAAGAAATATTTCTCACAAATTAAAGGCACAAATATCAAATTTAATAGGCTAATTAATAAAATAGAGATAAAATCCAAATTAGAGTCCTGAGAGTTAATATTTAAAAACCTTACAGCAATTAAAGCAAAAGTACTAAGAAAGATATGAGACCTATAAGATGAATCCATATGGTCCAGTTCTCATATGGTAGATAGTCCAGAATACAGAACAGAAAATGAATGGAGGAAATAAAGAAATAAGAGAAGAAAAGCACCCTGAGTCAGGGGAAAACTGAAGAGATGTGTGTTTTCCAGTTTAAAAGAAGCACTCAACATGACCTTATGTCATGAGATGGGAGGGAGCCCGCTTGAGATTCTCTCTGTCCCTCTGTCTCTGCCCCCCTCCCCTCCCAAAATTAAAAAAAAATAAATTAAATTAAAAGGAACACTAAGAATTAAGCAAGACGAACGGGAGAAAAAGATCTAAACCAAGACACATCCCAGTAAAGTTAAAGCACTTCAAAAAAAAGGAAAGAGAATTCCTAAAATTTTCCAAAGAGACCAAAAAAAAAAAAAAAAAAGTTCCTATGAAGAAAAAGCAGCCTATTGGCGTCAGATTACTGATCAGCAGCAATGAACAGATGAGGAAGTGAGATGGTAACTTCAAGATTTTGAGAGAAAGTTTGTCACTGAGTATTCTATCTCTGCTAAACTCTCAACTGAACATAAGAAATGATTATCAACACTTTCAAACAAGTAAGGACCCAGGAAGGTAGCCTCCATTATACCATTTCTGGAAAAAAATTACTTGAGGAGTTATTTTTCGCAAAATGGAAAAGGATTCCAGGCAAAAACACATATAATCTAAAAAATGGTATAATGTATTCAAAAGTGCAAAGAAGAGATTCTTGGAATAATTGTATGCAGCTTGCCTTGAAAAGAAAGTAACTCAGATTAAATAAGGAAGTAAGAAGGCTCTTTCAAACAAACAAACAAAAAAATGTTGAGTTCATTCAATATTTTTTGAATACGAAACTAAGATTTCACTCTTCTTTCCTGTGACTATGAAAATAATAAAAACAATACAGTCCCCAGTAAAATAAAAGCTGTCCAAGGAGATCACAGGTCGATATGAGGCAAATTAAAATGTGAACTAATTTTGAATAGTTGCCGTTCCATTGACCTTGATGCTTGGAATTTTTTCTTCCAAGAGGTATAGTTTTAGGTACACAGGATTGCATTTCCTTTGCTCTAGGTCTAATCACCCTGTTTTGTCTTCAGTTATTAAGACTTTCAGAATCATCATATTGGAATCACTATGTTTAATTTGAGAATTAATCTACAGACATACAAAGCACATGAGAGACTTAATTACTGAAAAATAATCCTTGACAATAAAAAACGAATGATATCACTGACAAGCCAAGCATAGAGGGGTAGGAGGAAACATGGGGAAAAAATATAAATACAGCAACTCTTGCTTCCTACTTATAGGCAATCAATAAACACGTCAAAAGTCATTGTCAAGTCAGTTAATTAAAGGAGTAGGGGAATGTAGAGGGGCAAGAGAAGGGAGGTGACTGTGTTAAGTTCAATATTTATCAGCAGATAAAAATATCAGCGGACATTTTTAAGTGTATCAATCAATAACTAGAAATATATAAACATGCTATTTAGTTTGGTAGCAAAGTAGCAGAAGAACTTATGATAGACACAATTAAAAATTATGTGGGGGGTGATCTGATTTTTTCTTTTATGTCCTCTATACTAATTATTTTCTTTTTATTAAGTATAGTACAAGAACAGTGATCCCCAAGGATGAGTATTTCCCACCCTGGGAACCTGGGGCCAAGGTACTGTACATGGCAGATGTGATTAAGCGACAGATCGTGAGATGGGGAGATCATGCTTGATCATCTGGGTGAGCTCAATGCAACCTCAAGGGTCTTTCCTTATATGAGGGAAGCAGAGGGGATGTGACTCAGAGAGGAGATGGGACAGTGGCAGCAGATGTTGGAGTGACCCACTTTGAAGGTGAAGGAAGGGGCTGGGAGCCAAGGTGGCTTCTAGAAGCTGGAAAACATAGCAGAAAGGATTTTCCCAAAAGAAATACAGGTTTGCTGCCACCTTGATTTATCCCCTAAGATTCATTTTGCACTTCTGACCTGTAGAACTGGAAGGTAGTAAGTTTGTGTTGTCTTAAACCACTCCCTTTGTGGGCCTTTGTACAGCAGTAATGGGAAACTAGCACACTCTGTGTGTATTACTTATGCTGCATTTAAAAAATTTAAAAGATGTAAAAAATTCAAAAGAGATGTAAGCCTGTTGGTGGAGGAAAGGTGGGAAATGGGATGAAATCTCATCCCTTCCTTGGTGAAGGCAGGGGAGGCCATGTTTTGATTTTCCATGTATTCGTTTTTGGTTTTTGTTTTTTTGAGATTTTATTTATTCATTTGACCGAGAGAGATCGCAGGTAGGCAGAGAGGCAGGCAGAGAGAGAGGAGGAAGCAGGCTCCCCACTGAGCAGAGAGCCCGATGTGGGCCTCGATCCCAGGACCCTGAGATCATGACCTGAGCTTAAGGCAGAGGCTTTAACCCGCTGAGCCACCCAGGCGCCCTCATGTATTTGTTTTAAAAGTTTCAACCAGGCTGGAAAAACTGTAGGAAGATCCATGTCCTGGAAAAACAGACACTGGATTATCAGACATGGTTCTGTTTTGAAAGGCTTTTCACCTGAAGAACTTCCTGCCATCCTATGCACTGCAGCTGCCCAGGGGGGCTGGCCTGGGGACCAACTGGATATCTCTGCATAGGGATCTATCTGAGGAATCTAGGCCCTATGAGAGGGTGATGGCCCCACTCATGGCCTTTTATCTGGAAATCGGTGTGGCCATCAGTTAGAAGGATTGGTGAGAGATCCCAGGACAGTGCCTAGGAGAGATGAGTATAGCTCTGTTTCAGCAAGGTAGGCAAGAGACCTCCCTTCTTTCATCCCATCTCCCCTCTACCATTCCTTGGGGTGACTCTTAGCCCTGGTGCTGGGACTTGACACTTCAGAAGAACCGAGCAGGGTGACTGCGAAGCACATTGCTAACGGATAGTGATGCAGTGATTTGGAAAGCACCACGACTCTCACACTTACTGGTGATCAACCAAAAAGGCACTCTTCACGCCCTAACCCGTCACTTTTAGCACAACTGTGTGTGGGATTTAAAACCACCAGAGATGTCCTTGGTAGTCAGTCGAGGAAATCTGGTTGGTGTAACTCGAGTGAAATACAATCTTTCTTCCACTGGAAAGGAGGAAAAGAAGGTGGTGACAGGGCAGGTGACAAGCCCAGATGGGAGTTTGCAAGTGTAGTTGGGGGGAGGCGGGAGACTACAAGATTGCGTTACAGCGTCTTTTTGAATATTTCTTTATCAAAGCACTCAACGCCGCTTGAAAGAGCCTTCATTTATCTGAGGCCCTGGAGTGTTGATGTCTTCCCTGCACCTGCCAAGTCATGCCTGAAACTTACATTCTCTTTCCCAGCCGATGGAATCATTCTACTAAAAACTGGAATGAGTCAACTTTGCGGTGCTTTGGTTCATGGAAGAAAGAGTCATTCTTAGCAGAAAAAAGCCAAACTGAAAAACAAAAATACCACTTGGTGAATAAGTGCCAGACCAATCTAGGGACAAGAATCTCTTCCTTTAAGGGACTGCTATTGTATGGTTGAGCCAATGTATATGGTAGCAAGATGAAAGGACACTGACAGATCAGTATAAATCCATCATGGAGTGTCCCAGCAGAGTCATGAATGAATGAATGAATGAATGAATGAATGAATGAATCCGTCCTGGAGCCCATTCCCCCAGTGAAGAAATTGCCTGTAGGTGTGATGGGCCTCCAATCTATTAGGTGGCAGGTGGCGAGCTAGGAATTGAAAGCAGATGTCCTGACTCCTAGCGCAGGGCTGCCTACTTACCAAGCTGCCCTGTTGTCAGAAAGACTTTGTGATGCCAACTGTAAGTGTCTATCACTTCGGCTCATACTTTCTTAGCCAAGCAAGCCACATATCCATGAGGCAGGACGTAAAAACCCGGGAGTGTAGCGAATAAACGGGAATGATGATGTGACCTATACCATTCCCTTCTGTCCCTTTGGGCCAGCGGCGGGTAGCAGCTGTTGCTAATTCCTAAATTATCTCGCTGTCCTCCCCTGGGCTCTTCCACCCTCTAGGTCCCCAATCCCCTCCACTGGCACCTCTCTGTATACATGTTCAGGGGCTTCTGCTTCTTAGTTAGGCCAACAGTGTCCTCCACATTTGAAAACTTTCTGCATTTGAGGATGTCCTGGGCACAGGTCACAGTATGTGGTGTGGATTTTTTTTAAGTAGTATATCTAAAAATACCATGTGAGTAATAATCATGATTGTGATCAAACTTGTATCAGTTATAGTTTGGTTCCATTCTGAGTGACAGAAAATCCCAGGCAACAGTGGCATGAACAAGAAAGAACATTCTCGGGGCGCCTGGGTGGGTCAGTTGGTTAAGCGACTGCCTTTGGCTCAGGTCATGATCCTGGAGACCCGGGATCGAGCCCCACATCGGGTTCCCTGCTCGGCGGGAAGCCTGCTTCTCCCTCTCTCACTCCCCCTGCTTGTGTTCCCTCTCTAGCTATGTTTCCCTCTGTCAAATAAATAAAATCTTAAAAAAAAAAAAAGAAAGAACATTCTCTTGCACATAAAGCATGCCTAGAAATGAGTGACCCAAGGGTCTGATTGGTAAGTCTGGATTCATCAGGGACCCAGGTCACCGCAGACTTCCACTTCATGCTCCAAGATGGAATGCAGCAATGATAGAATGTTCTGGAACTTAGTAGTTCAAAATGGCAGCCTCCTGCTACCCCCTCTTTCAGTTACTTTGAAAGGGGCTAATTGCCCATATTAACTTTGTTTTCTTTTTGTCTTAAAAAATGAGTAGACAGAACCAATTTCAATTGGCCAAAACTCCATTCCTAAACACAGCTAGCCAAAAAAGGGGCTAAAGAACACTGATCTTTATTCTGGGCAGCTAGGTGTCCAGCTAAAACAAAACAAAACAGGAGTTCTGTGGTTAAAGAAGAAGGAGAGAGAAGAGACATCCAGGAAAAATCAGCAATTTCTGGCACTCCCCACAAACATTTTCACAAGTTGATAAATTTTGAGTAACTACTTCTGTATTCAAAGTAGCTATAAACCCCAGGAAGACAGCTAGTTTTCCATTTAAATTTGAGAGGACAGAACTTAGTTTTCTAAACCCTGAAAGACATGTGATTAAGAAAGCTTGCTATCCTCTGAGTTATAAAAAGAAGGAAAGCAGCTAAATGACAAGTTGAAACCAAACTTTGTTACAAATGCTATTTTACTGATATTCACTAAACCTCATGCAGTCGATGTTTATATAACACTTTTTTTTTTAGAATTTACAATTACTCTCATTAAATTCTCACCCAAAATTTGTAGTCTGCTTTATCATCCTCATTTGATCAATGAGATTGAAATTTGAAGAATTTAAATGATTTTCCTAAGTTTAAAAACAAGGACTACAATTAGTGTCCTCCGAGTCCGGAGTTCAGAATCTGTCTTCCTTCTTCCCCTCCAGCGTGCCTCCCCTTACAGAATTTGACAGAGCACACATGTCTCCACGTTGGAAGCAGATGACAATGACTCCCATAAAATCTTTGGGTGACAGAGAAGGACACTAGAGATCTGAGCTATGGGACCTGCATGAGTCATTGAAGAAAAGTTCCAGGTGTTGGTTGCAAGTTTGTCTTTCTGTAAACCCAAGTGGGTCATGCCCAAAGCTACATTCTGTTCTAAGTGAAATGCCCAGGCAGTGCAGGATGGCAGCCAAGAATTCTGCCCACATGCCCTGCTTCCTGAAACAGAGCTGCAACGGATCTTTTTGCCTCAGTTTCTATCAACACTCCCTGGACTGCTAGACTTATAGGTTGGGTCGTTTGGGTTTTTAAAAAAATAAGCACCACACTCACATTCATTGCAGCATTAGCAACAGCCAAGAGGTATGACTGACAGATGAACAGATAAAGAAAATGTGGTATATACATACAGTGGACATATTACGCAGTCTTAAAAAAAGGAAAAAAAGGGGCGC
>PITA01024931.1:0-25356 GCA_004023965.1 Spilogale gracilis
GCCTCTGCCATCACTCCAGCTCTCTCCCAGACAGTGCCTAACCAGACTCCCATCCTCATCCAGACACACTACACTCCAGACAGGCTGAATTACTTTCGGTGTGCATCTCCTGTAATTCCACATAGGCGGTTCCCTCTGTTTTTAGCAGAGAACCATCCTTTAATAAATAAATCAGATGCCATCTCTTGTAGGTGGGGTAGTAATGTGCCTCCCCAGAGGTCCCATGGCCCCTGAATGTCTGCTCTACTGTTTCTGGTTCTTTCCCAGTACAGCAGGGGGTGTCCCTGAAGGTATGCAATGATAAGATGGCACCTCATCAATTGGGACTAACGTCCCAGCCCCAGTATAAGGCTCGATACCACCCGGCACTAGCGGGAAACACTCTTCCCTCTCCGGGCAAAGGGGCGTGAGGGAGACCTTCTACCCAGAGGTCCCCCTGTCACCTCCCTGCCTTGGCAGCTGGTGTCTCCCACCAGTCCCAGCCGCATGTGATTTGCATACCTATGGTGCACCATGGAAAGAGTTTCACAATGCTTGAGCTCCAGACCCATGGAAATTTGTGTGCTGTTGCAGGACATACTGCCTGTTAGAAATATACAGTCTGTACAAATTCCAGGCAGGGAGCACGAACCGTGCAGACACTGAACAACCATAAGTATGCTAAGTGTTGTCTTATCCTAGGAGGTTCCAACCAGGACCATGAAAAAGTGTTTTTGTTTTTGTTTTTTTGTGGGTTTTTTTTTTTTTTTTTCAGATCAAATAAGCCTTTTGCCTTTTACTAAAGATTTCTGTGGGGAGGAACAGTTCTGAGTTATTGCTCAAGTTTTTTGAAGATTCTATTAGTAAAGCTTACTTTTTTAAGGTTTAAAAAATAGGAGATTTGTGGTTTTGGTTTTTCTATCTACAATAAGGTTTTATTTGTGAATTTAAAATTTGTTTAGGCTGGAGTTCATCTTCCTGCAAAATATGTAGTACTTATCTGCATTTGCTCAATGCTTTGCGATCCTGTAGGTTATTTTTCTTAGAATTCTTTTTGCTGTTTTATTTCTTGTCCTTCCTAGCCAGAGAAAAAGGACCAGAAAAGAAGGTAAAAGTCATGCATGTTCCTCTCAATATATTTGGCTTGAGATACAACAGGAATGGGGAAGCACAGTCCTCTCTCCCATCAGACTCTCTAGTTGTCTCTGTATCAGTTTGGTATGATTTTTTTCACACTGAGGTACCCCCATCCAGCTCTCACTCTAGGCCGGTTTTTCATGCTGAAGATAACAGATTCCCTACTATAAAAAAGGGGTTTGGGCGCCTGGGTGCTTAGTGGGTTAAAGCCTCTGCCTTTAGCTCAGGTCATGATCTCAGGGTCCTGGGATCGCGTTGGGCTCTCTGCTCAGCAGGGAGCCTGCTTCCTCCTCTCTCTCTGCCTGCCTCTCTACCTGCTTGTGATCTCTCTCTTTGTCAAATAAATAAAATCTTTAAAAAGAAGAAGAAGAAGAAGAAGAAAAGAAGGAGAAGGAGAAGAAGAAGAAAGGGGTTTAATTTACTAGTAGAACCAAGCACTGAAAAAAAAAATTGGGTAAGTAATATAATTGGGATAAATAATTTACGATCTCAGTGTTAAGTACCATACAGAACCATTATGAGAGAATGGATTCGGCTAGCCACCAAATGTGTCCTCAGATTTTAGACCCAGCTCCTCCCACCTGTCTACTGGCATCTTCTTGCCCAAGCTCATTTAGTTCTCTGGCTTTAAGTAAACACTATCTCATAGCTGGTGACAGTCCACATTACAGCCATCAGTAGGTCCCACTGATGGCCATATTCAAAGCATATGCTTCATGCAGCTACATTTTACCTACTTCTAGTAGGTCCTAGAAGAGCTCTTGATGACTTCATGCAAAAATCCCTCCCCAACTGTTCTCCTGTACTGTACCCCCACCCCTCCTATCGCTTTGTGCAAAACTTCCACACAACACACACACATAGGAATTGGGGTTTTTTGGTTGTTACTTTTTAAAAAAACTTATTTGAGAGAGTGTACGGCATCAATGGGCAGGGGAGAAATCCCAAGCAGACTCCCTGCTGAGTGCACAGCCCTGCACTGCCCCATCCCTGGACCCATGAGATCATGACCTGAGCTACAATTAGTGGTCCGATGCTTACCTACTGAGCCACCCAGACACCCCTACATAGAAATTGCTTGAATGTAAATCTGCTCACACACTCCACTCTCCTGCATAAAGGCTTCCCCCAGGACACGTGGTTGGTTCACACCTTCCCTCTCTCAGGTCCCCAGTCCAGTGTTATCTCAGAAGTCCAGCCTCACCATCCTATATGGAACATCCCCACTCCCCCATCACTATTTATCCTTTTAACCTGTTTTATTTTTCTTCAGAGTGCAGACTACTCCCTGAAATTATATCATACGTTAACTTACTTGCTTGTCTGCTGTATGTTTCTCCTAGAAAGTAGGCTCTGCGAGGCAGGGACTTTACCTGCTTTTTTCTCTGATAGATTCCATGACCCTAAAAGAGTGCCTTTCACATGAGCACTCAATATTTGTGGAAAAAATGAATGGATTTCTTTTCTAAACATATATCTAATATGTAATCTGTTCCACTACAGTCCTTAGCACTTTACAAGATCAATCTTCCTAAGAACCCTACTAAATAGATTCTGTTATTAGCTCTATTTTATAAGAAAACTGAGGCATAGAAAGTTTACATACCCTCATTCAAGTCCCAAAGTCCCAAAGTGGTGGAGCCAGGATTCACACTCAGGCAGCCTAGCTCCAGTACAGACATACTCTTAATTGCTGTGCTACTTGTGGGGGTTCAGGACAAAATATAGCACCTTAGCATATTGAATATTTTAAGCAAGTTGAGAAACCAGGAAAGTCACTCTCATCTTATCCTACCCTACTACCACACCCTTCCTTTTCCCTTGAAATGGGCCATAAAACCCTCAAGTGAACCCTAGCCTGCTATACTGGAGGCAAAGAATCATCCTTTGTCAAAGGGATTCCAAGAAGGATCCAAACAAACAGGCCTTGCTAAGTTTCCCCCAGTTTACTACACTTACCTTATACTTTTTTTTTTTTAAGATTTTAATTGAGAGAGAGAGCCATGTGCACATGCAAGCATGGGAAAGGGAAGAGGGAGAGGGAGAAGCAGACTTCCCACTGAACAAGGAGCCCAAGGGAGGGCTCCATCCCAGCATCATGACCTGAGCCCAAGGCAGACACTTAACCAACTGAGTCACCCAGGTGCCCCTACTTCATACACTTTAAACCATCATATTCCTTCATGACTATCCACTCTTAATCAAACTTAGCATAAAAATACTGAGGTTTAACCATTTCTTCTGGTCATTTCCTTTTTTTTTTAAGGATTTTATTTATTTATTTGTCAGAGAGAGAGCACAGGCACACACAAGCAGGGGGAGCAGAAGGCAGAGGGAGAAGCAGGCTCCCCCCAGAGCAGGACGCCTGAGGAGGGGCTGGTCAGGACCTGAGCTAAAGGCAGATGCTTAACTGCTTAACCAGCTGAGCCACCCAGGTGTCCCTGGTCTTCGTTTCCTTATGAAGACTCCACATTACTAAAACTTATCTTGGGGCGCCGGGCTAGCTCAGTCAGAGGAGTATGCAACTATTGATTGATCTTGCTGTTATATGAGTCCCACAGTGGGTCTAGAGATTATGTCAACAAGTAAATAAATAATACAATGAAACATCTTAAATACATTTATATGCTTTTCTCCTGTTAATCTGTTTTTGTCAGTTTAATTTTCAAACCCAACCAGGAACCCTAAGAGGGGCAGGGAAAACTTCTTCCTCCCCTACGCTACCTTTTCTTTTGGCAAAAGGAATCCTGCTGTACTTGGTATATACTGAGCATTTTTTCAAAGGTCACAGATATCTTTCTACATTATGGTAAGAACATACCAGTTAATCAGGACATCTAGTTTGTTTTCAATTCTCATTATCCAAACAATGCTGTCATGAAGTGGTACTACGAGTAACCACATTTTCAGTCTTGAGAGTGAATGCCAAATAACTATCTTTAATTCCTGTGCAACATATTTTTGTATAAAATCCTGGAGACAGAAGTTTAACCATATTTTCTTCTAATCGACCGTCCCTCATTTTAGATTGATACTGTCTTGTTTTACAGCTCTTTTAAAATCTTTGTGGACTAAAATAGCATCTAAATAAGGAAATAAAGTCATCACTAAACATTTACAGAGCACTGATTATGTGACAGGGACTGGGGAACAAGAAATGAGTAAGGCACTACTCCAGGCCCAGAGATCTTTCTTCAGGGAGATTCAGATCCTCAGGAAGTCATGTATAATGAATCAAAGAGGTAGCATGGGGAGTCTTCAGCAACTAAGAGAGTGAATACATAGCCAGAGGACTAGTGCCTTCAGAAACAGTGATTTAATGCAAAGATAGTAGTTGAGAGAAGAGTTACCACTAGTAATTCTGAGTATCCTGACATAGAATGTATTTTGTCCTGAGAGCAATAGGTATGTTGAGTGGCTTAATAAGGGAGTAATGCTGACAAGTCTGGCTGCAGTGCGGAAAATGGTTAGCAGGAAGAGGAGCCTGGCAGGCATAGAGGCAGGGTGCTGCAGTGAAGGCAGGAAGGCTTTAAGAGCTTGTTGCATTCATCGTGAACATAGATAGGACAGAGTGAACTAAAGCTAAGAGAACTGTACCAACTGGAAAGATTTCAGAGGGGAGGAAAAACAACTTTCCCGCTACTCTCGGACATCTTGGCTGAGACTCTTGTAATAAGAGACAGATTAACAAGAGAAAAACACGTTTATTAACATGTATACTTCACCTGTACATGGAAGATACCCAAGGAAAAATGAGTTACTCCCTGAGGTGGCCTAAAATACCTGCTGAAAAACCATCTTAAGCTAGGTGGAAAGAAAAGTCTGTAGGGAGGACAGTTCTGGGGAACCCACCTGCAAAAGCACAGTAAACAAGATAAGGTTTGTTAAGTAGATTCCAGTAGGTGCCTTCTCCACTAAAATCCTCCTGTGGGTTCATCATCCTTCTTTTCCTGGTACAGAGAATGAGACACCCTTACAAATGGAGATTTCCTTTTTAAATATAAATTTCCCTTACGAAAGGGTAAGTTCTACTGTTTCCAGAGCTTTCACTGTTTCCCAAAATAGTTTAAAATAATCCTTAAACCAAAGAGGCATATTTTAGGTTGGCACATTCTGCTACTCTTCAGTCTCTTGGAAGGGGGTAGCCATGGGAAGTAGATGTGAGAAGGAGGACTAGGGCAAGGCTGAGATGCAGGTTTCTGGATTAGACATCCACGTATATGAGAAACACGATGGGGGCAGAACTTGGGAAAGATGAGAAGGCAGCTCTATTTTGAACTGAGTCTGAAGTGTCTGTTCGGCATTTGGAGAGAAAGCTCCAAGACGTAGGTCTGGAATAAAGAGGGAGATGAGCTGAAAACACGCGCCGGTTATAAAAGTAAATACGGCAGGTCCCTGCGCCAGAGGCCCTAGAGAATACCAGGGTAATAAGGGTGCAAAGGAAATCGCTTTGAGGCCACGCCCACTCCCCTTCCCCTCCCCCAATCCCACCCACAGGACTCGGCGCTGGGCGGACCGCAGTTCCTCCAACGCCCGGCTCGCAGAGCATGCTGGGGGCGGAAGCCCCTCTGAGCGCCAGGCATGTCGGGAGTAGTCGTTTGGGACAGGCCCAGAAGTCCTCGTAAATCGCGGTGATGGTCACTTAAAAGGCAGGTCCAGAAAGCAGTGATGCTCCCGGGGCAGGGTTCCCCTCCGGCGGCGGCACGGGGCGCCCCGGGCCGCATCCCCTCTTCTCAGAGCGTGGCACTTCCACGCCTCCACGATCTGCTCCACCTGCAGGGGAAGGCCGGTCACGGCGGAGTCCGACAGTACCCCCTGGCCCCGCAGACCCTAGGCTGCAATCCCCACCCCCGCGCTGCTCTTCCCACTACCCTCCTCACATCCCCCCCACCCCCGCGCCGGCTGCTCAGTGGATATCAGTTTGGTTTTCCCGTGTCCGCACCGGGATGAGCGGCTCCCGCTGGTTCTGCTCTTCCAGGGCGCTCAGCTCCGCCGGGGTGAGTAAGGCCAGTCTCAGCTCCCGCACTACCGGGGCCGCCACCTCGGCCACAGGCCGCTCCAGTACGGCCTGCGAACACCAGCCCTAAGCCTGGACAGGCGGGGTACCCGCCCCGCCACCCACCTTCCAGGTTCCCAAGCCTCCTTCGCACCCTCACCGCGGGGTTCAGGTAGCCCCGGCTCACCGCGCCCACGCGCGCCCAGCTCCGGGCAGCCAGGACGAGTTCAGCCTCGTCCACAGAGAGCCTGTCGCTGCGCAGCAGGGGCAGCAACGCGGGTGCCGACAGCTCCAAGAAGCCGCGGGTCTGAAGAGCCTCCTGTGGGTCCACCAATGGGTCAGGGAGGAGCCGAATGAGGTGTGAGGGTTTGGGAGTATGAACATGGGAAGGGATACCTGGCTGTGGGCCTCTATGAAGGCTATGCAACGCTCCTGCAGTGGTCCCAGGCCAAAGGTTACGGCAACCTGGGAACAGAATGAAGGGCGTCAGCCCTCCACACTAATGCCCACCTACAAGCCTGTCCAGAAACACCCACCTGCAAGGCCTCGCAAACCAGGTCTACATCCAGCACCTTCACCACAAACTCCAGGCACAGCTGGGAACAGAAATGAAAGTAGGTTGTGCCAAGGTGTCTCTGCTCCAAGACCCCACACCAGAAGCAGTGAGCCACCCAGACAACTAAGCAGCCACCAGCCCATTGTGACCTCCCAGACCAGGGGAGGCAAGGAAGCACCAGGGGCTGAGACTTGGCAAGCCTGAAGGGACTAGAGACTAGCTGCCTACCTTGGGTCCAGCAGTCTACCTTCTAGTACATTCCTCAAAAATTGGACTAGATGAAAGCCATGTGAAAATTCACTCTCCTTTTCTCTGAGGACACTTCTTCCACTTGTACCCCTCCTGACTCAAAGACCCTTTCATTTTAACCAGAAATTTGAATTCTGTCCATGACTTGTTCCTTTCACCCTCATGGCCAGACACATGCTCTGGCATGCCAGTTCCCCTTCTCTCAAAGTCATGCCCCTCACTCTTGGGCTTCCACAGCTACTCATCCCTGCTGGACTGGGGAGCCCTTCCCATCTTTTCCAATCACTTTTCCCCTTAACTCCAAATCCTCACTCCCTTACCTAAAACCTCCAATGAATCTCCATGCCCTCTAGGTAAAAAAAAAAAAAAAAAGTCCAAATTCTTGAAGGTCCTGTAGTGACCTAGCCCCTGGTACCCTTTCCAATCTCATCTGTCTCTCTCCTCCTCTCCCACTCTTGGTCCAGCCACACTAAACGACTCACTAGCTCCTTTTGTGCCGAGGTGACAAGAATGCCACCTTTCCACTCCCCCTCTGAGCAAACTCCTACCTGTTCTACCTGATCTAACACGAATGTTTCCTCCTCCAAGAAG
Source organism: Spilogale gracilis (assembly GCA_004023965.1). NCBI lineage: Eukaryota > Metazoa > Chordata > Mammalia > Carnivora > Mephitidae > Spilogale > Spilogale gracilis. The sequence goes on from PITA01024931.1 coordinate 7,509, forward strand.
TCTTCCTTTCTTTTCTCCCTGATGGCATAACCAGAGAGACCCTCTGTAGAGTCTCCGCACCATATACCCTCATCTATCACCCTTCTTATAACTCTGGGTTAAGGGTTTTCATGTGTCTTTGAAGAGCAAGGATCAAGGTTGACTTATCCTGGCATCTACAGCATCAGCCATAAACACCCCAGAAGCTCCCACAGCAAACACACAACACACACATATCCTTTTGCACACAGGCACACATAAATGCCAGTTCACACAGAGAGCTGTCCATACTTCTGTATTAGTGCACATGCCTCTCTGGGTCAGAGTGTGTGTGAGGCACGATGTGAGCTGAGCCCGTAAGAGAAAAGAGAAATGAGACAGGGGCCCACCATGCAAACCCACCTCTCGCAGTTCCTCCAGCCCATATTCCACAGCCGCTGTCAGCACCTCCAGCACCTGCAGAGTGAGCGAGAGCAGAAGAGAGTTTCTCCTGCCCCTCCCCCACAGCACCCCCTCCCGCACCCAGACCTCTGCCCAGTGGGCTCACAGAGTGGCGGTGTAGCCTGACAGTGTTCGTGTACAGGAACTCCAGCACGGCCAGGAAGGCCTCCGCCGGCACGGCGCTTAGCACCACGGGACTGGGCATCCCAGGGCCCAGCTTAGGGCCCAGAAGTCGCTGGAAGAAGTTGCATCTACAGGCCAGCAAGCACCGATGGGCAAACACCTCCTGCCGTTCTTGACCAACCACAAAGCAAACATCACTGTGGGAAAGGGGAGGAGAGAACCAGGGAAGAAGAAGCCAGAGTCTTAGGTGCAACTCTTAGGCTCTCCCTTTGCCCACTCTGAGCCTTCATTTCCTTATCTGTCTTATAAAGGACAGGTCTTAATCCTTCCAGCCAAAGGTCTGGGACACACATTCCTGGATTCTAGTCCCAGCTCCACCCTATGGTGCCTCAGGCAGCTGACTTTATGCTGTTGAATCTCACATTTCTTTTCTTTTTTTTTTTTTTTTAAGCTTTTATTTATTTGACAGAGAGAAACACAGCCAGAGAGGGAACACAAGCAGGGGGAGTGAGAGAGGGAGAAGCAGGCTTTCCGCCGAGCAGGGAGCCCGATATGGGGCTTGATCCCAGGTCTCCGGGATCATGACCTGAGCTGAAGGCAGTCGCCCAACCAACTGAGCCACCCAGGCGCCCCTAATCTCACATTTCTCATCCATGAAATGGGATGGTAATCCCAAACCCTCAGGTCCTAGAGGAGGTGGCGATGCCTGATCACTTAGGAGACATCAAGGCTGATGCAAGATTGATCCTACCTACCCCTCTCCTCCCCAGCCCGAGTCTTGAGGTTAGGGAAGCTCTTCTTGGCTCCTCCTCCACAGACTGCAAACTCAGCTTTTTCAGCCTCCTCTAGGCAAGAGCGGGTGGAGGAGAGGGGGTGCAGAGCGCACTGGCTGCCGACAGATATGGCAACGACACACCATCATGAGACCAGACCACATTTTCCATCTTCACAATCACTTCCGGCCCCAGCCTCCGGGCCTCCCAACAGCATAGGGGGGTAGGAGGCAGGAAATGAAGCTTCAGCTTCTGGAGCCTCCTGGTTACAGGTCCAAGGACAGGGGTTCCCACAACTCAGACTGCAATCCCCAAAGCAGTGGGGTTATGGGAGTCACCAACCCTTGAGGAGAAGCCCAGCTCTCAGGCAGTGGGGACAGAAAGCTACATGCTAGCCCTGCCCCCGTCTCCTATCCCTGGTTTCAGACACCAGGAGCATGCTGGGCAGTGAGCCCTAGGCAGCACCCTTAAACTACTTCCTGTCTGAGACTGGCTCATTCAATCCCTTGAGCTTTATTCCTCTTGTGAATTCCCAGTTCCCAGAACAGGGTCATTCTGCTCCTCTGCCTCCCAGGGAGGGACTCAAGTTACATCCCATCTCTCAGGATTGGGGATGGGGGTGGGGGGTGGGGGGTGGGGCAAAGGGGCTCTTCTCTACCAGGATCTCAAGAGCCAAAAAAGGGAAGTCCTTTGCCTGAAATCACACAGCTGCTCTGGCCTCCAGCTCCCACTGCCCACCCACCCCCCACCTCTGGCTCTCAGGACATCATGGACACTGAGTGACCTGTAGTCATCCTGCACACTTGATTCCCCCAGACTGAGTTCACCAGGGAAGAGAGTCGTCTGCCCCACCTCTTGTGTACCCAAGGCTCCCTAAGTGTCATGGGGCCCAGCAAAGGCAGTTAGGAAAAACCCACAGACAGGGCCCAACCCCTCACCTGTATTGGGGATTGTTGAGAAGGCTTCGGAGTGCTGTGGAAAAGGGTGCAGCCTCCCCGTGCACAACCAGTCCTGGGGTCTCCATGGGGGTGGGGGACAAGGGAGTAAGCGGGTAGAATAGGAGGCCTGTTGTCTCTTGGTCTGTGGGAGGTGGTAGGTGGAAAGGAGCAGGAGGCCTGGCCAGGCCCCGAAGCTGGTGTGGCAACTAGAAAAGCCTGAGAGGGAGGGGCAGGAGCTTGGGGAATCTGTTTGCTGAGAAGCTAAAGTTTAGGGATGGGGCAGAAGAGGCCCAGGTTCCTTAAGAAGGCATCAGAGGCCAGTGGAAGAGGCCAGAGGCTGGGCTAGTGGATGGGGACTCAGGGAGGGGGCCAAGAGAGGCTGAGGGAGCAGACTGGACTGGGGAGGAGAGGCTGGCAGCGGATGAGGCCCCAGCAGGGAGCCTGCTCAGGCAGCAGTGGGTGGGAAGCCTGTGGGTTTCCACAGAAACTGGAGCCCGGCTTGAGAGGCCCCGCCCATCTCCCACAGGCCCTGGGAAAAACTTCAGCCCTGAGGGGCCGGAAGCTGAGTGGAGGGTCTTAGCACCCAGGCCCCTGCCTGCCTTGGGTTCAGAGTCCAAACTCCCTGCCCCTCCTACTCCTCCCCCCACAGGCACACAGGGTCAGGATCAGGTTAACCAGGGGAACCCCCCCTGAACAGGGAAATTCCTCACCCCCATGGAATTTTCAGGGCCCAGACTGGCTTGTCTGAGAGGGGGCAGTCCTGTCTCTTCCAGAGGAAGGTCAGGTGAGGTGGTGTCAGCTCCCACAGAGGCGTCATGGCCTCTGGCATCCCTAAAATGCAACCCAGGGGTGGGGGGGTGGCTCTCTAGGCACCCAAAAGGTGTGGCCAGCCAGGGCCAAGCCCCAGGGCACTTGGGTCAGCAGGGGTCAGGAGGCTGGACTCTGGGTCCAGGCCAAGTCCAGTCACCACTGTTGCACCAGTGTTGCGTCAGGTCGGCTCCCACCCGCAGGATGGCCTCTCCTCCCCCTGCACGCAGCCCTGAGCTGAGGAAGTGATCCAAGCCCCACCCCAGCTCTGCACAGGGAGCGGAAATATTTGTCCTAGTTGAGGCTGATGGGGAGACGATAGAGCCGTGACGTTCTCCTTCCTGTGGGCCCAGATCCTGCTTCCTCAGCAGCCACCACTGCAAGCTCCGGATCTCCCCACATCCCAGGCTTCTGCAACTTGCTCACAACTGAAGAGCCAGCCTTCACAAGGGGAGAACTGGACGGTGGCTCAAGAGCCCTGGGAGCCCCCTCTATGTCTGTCGCCTCGGTAGTCCTTGTGGTGGTAGTATACTGTGGGTTCTAGACCCCCATTATCTCCTCTTCCCTAGTGACTCAGGGACCCCACATTCAGCACCTACTCACATCAGTGACTCTTCCAGGTTAAGCCAGAGCCAGGACTCCTAGGAGGGAACTAGATGGGAGTGGCTGCCCAGTAACCCAGGGCAACTCCACAACACAAGGGGCCATTACCTTCCTGCCTGCCAGTCAGGCCAGCCGGGAGGGCAAGGCTGGGGAGCTAGGAGAGAATTTGGAAGCCAAAAGCTGCAGGTGACTCAGGTGCCTGCGGGAGTTTCGGGAGAAGGCAGCATTCATCCCAGAACTGATCCTGGAGGTAGGACCAGAGGCCAAAGGCAGACCGGGGAAGGAGCTTCCTGAGTCACCGGCCTCCAGCTGCAGCCAATTATGGGGGCAATCTTTGTGTCTGCCACCCTAGAAGCAGGTAGGGGTGGAAGCCGGCTAGATTCAGTACCCACAGTGCTGGGAGGATCTGTGGAGTTGAAGGAGTTGGGTCTGTCTCCTTCTGGTTAGGGATTTGAGGAACCACAGTCAAGGCTGAGGCAATCCAAAGGCAGACTTATCTCCCTCTTCTGCTGGCGAAGTCAGGTGGAAGGGAGACTAGGAGAGGTACTTAGAGCTCACTTAGCTAACGCCCACTGCGCCCAGGGGCAAGTGAAGCTCAGCGAGGCAGGGGCTTGCCCACAGTGATCCGTCTGAGCATCACCGCTTGCGTCCTTAACAGCCCTAACACTAAGCACCTAGGAGCCTACGCAGCTGGGACTATTTCACCCACCTGTCCCCAGAACACAGGTAAGAAGGGGTTAGGGGTAAAAACCCTTATCACAGAGTGAGGATGGGGTACAAAGGTGGCCAGTCTGCGCCATCCTGTCCAAGTGTGGGTCTTCCAGCCGGCAGGTCCATGGCTGGCAGGCCCGTGCCCCCCGGACGCCAGGAGGAGGATACTACCACAGACTCTGGGCTGAAACTATCGCCCTCGAGGACTCCAGGCCACCTGCCCAGTATCGATGAGGCCCGACCAGCAGGTCTGGGCCTGTCCTCCCGCCGTGGCTCTGTGCTGGGTCCAGCTTCGTCCTTCTCACGACGCAACTCGCTGGTAGGACTGGGTGCAGGCCCTGGGGTTCGGCGACCGTCTGTGGGCCCAGTGCCTCCTCTGGGCTCAAGGGTTAGCTTCTCAGGGTTGCCCCTGGCCCCCCTGCGCCGGGTGGCACCCTCCTACCGCATGGAGCCTGCGCCAGGGGAGCGCTGGGAGGCCGCCCGCGTTCAGCACTCCCTGGAGGCCGCGCTGGCCACCCGGCTGTGCCACACACGCTACTCCAGCGCTGAGGCCGGGCCCCTGGCTCGTGAGCTGTGCGAGCTGGTGCGTGTGTGCCTGCGCGAGCTCTGTCCCCCACGCTACAAGCTCGTGTGCAACGTGGTGCTCGGGCCGCGTGCCGGCCAGGGCGTGCACGTGGTCAGCCGCGTGCTCTGGGACACTGAGCACGATGGCCTGGCCTCCGCCACCTTCACGAACGCCTCCCTCTTCGCTGTGGCTGTGGTCCACGGGCTCTACTGCGAGTAAGGAGGCATCCACGTTCTGCAAAAACGATTTATTCTCCCAGGAGGAGGCCCTCCTTGGGGCTCAATCCAATAAATAAATGTCTGCCAATAAATAAAAGTGGTCCATAAATAACGCCCCCAGCTGGGGACTAAGGCTCAGGCTTTTCTTGGAGAAGGGGTAGGAGGCTGCTGGGATAGGCAGGCTCCAACCCCAGTAAAGCTGGTCCCTGATTCCCTGGGGGATTCGGCTCAGAGCCCCCAGCGAGGCACAAAAGGGACAGGGAGGCTGGCAAAGGCAAAGGCCAGAACCTTACAGGCACAGGGCTCAGACCTGAGGCTTAGGTCATGGCCTGCCCTGTAGGTTCTGGCCTAGGCTGGACAGCGGTCCCGGAGCAGCCGCAGAGCATAACGGAGCCGCTGCCGCAGGTCTGGGGAGCAGCCCAGCTGCTGGAGGTGGGAAGCGAGGTAAGTACAAGCACTGCGATTGCGGGCCACGAAAGTCACAAGCAGAGGCTCCCAGCCACTGAGGATCAGCTTGGTGTGGTCTCCATAGAAATTCACCTGTGTGCAGAAGGGTGGTTCTAATCAGGGCCTAGGCCCCAGCTCCAGTCTTCTCCCCAGCACCAGAGGCCTCCCCGACCTGCCCCCCAACTCCAGGAGGGGTTCTCACCTGGACAGTGCCATCACTAAACAGCATGAGGAGGGCCTGATCCGTCTTGACCCACTGCAGCAGGAGTGGAGGGACCGGCACCTCTGTCTCTTCCACACTGGGCAGATCTCCACCCTGAGAGCAGGAGCAGGTCACCTGCCTGACAGTAGTCACACCCCTCCCCCTTGATGTCTCCTACAGAGGTTCAGCCTCTAGCTGAGCCCCCTCCCCCCACCTGCCCTCCTGTCAAGGGGAACAGGAAGGGGTTAGATGTGTTACTTGTCAATGTGCCCCACTCCAACCCGCACACCTTCATGAGCCGCTGTTCCATGTAGGAGGCAAAATACCGGAGGACACCCAGCTGAGGTTGTAGGGCCCGGGGCACAGCACCCACAGAGAAGGAGAAGTGCTTTGTGCTGGTGGGGTTGTAGTGCACCGTCCTAGAGGAGAGAAGACAAGAGGTCAGAGGGAGCCCAGAGCCGATGCCCGTCCCCTGGAGAACCCAGGACACCCCAGTGCAGGAGTACACACCCGCTGGGCACAGTGGCCCAGATACAAGGCAATCCAGAAGAGCACTTACTTTCTGTTGGCTGAAAGCGCCATGTGTGTGCCATTGTTGAAAAGCACAGCCACACGGCGGCTGGACAGCTGGTACCCAAAGCCAAATTTGTTGGAGTAGTCAACCCACTTGCTGACCCATACCAGAGGCTCTGGCTGTGCCAGGGGAGCTGGGTTCTGTTCCGCTGTCATGGAAGAGGAAGGACTGAGGACCTGTTCCCATCTTTCAGCCACATAACTGCCAACACCATTCACCCCTACCGGAGCCCACCCTTACCTGGGGGCATAAAGGCCAGGCAGTTTCTCAGAGCACAGAGGGCTGACTCCACGACTGTGGCCACAGTCAGACCTTCTTCAAACCCTGAAGAGAACAGGGCACCTGGAATTAGGTATCAGTTTGCCAGGATGCAGGCCATGTTTTTCTGATCCTCCTTCGCTCTCGTCCCTGGTCTTAGCCCCAACAACCCCTAGCCCCTCTCATCCTCCTGGCTGCTCACCATCTCCACTGCTTGCCAGGGTGCCACGGGGTGAGCTGTCTTCAAGTGCTGTCTCTACCAAGCTGAGGGGGGCAGGACCAGAAGCTGCTGGAGCCTGGAGAGTTGGGTAGGGGAAAGGAGTGAGATAGACTTCAAAATCCAAATCCTCGAGAGTCCATGGTCCAGCCTTGCCCTGGCAGCCGGGGCACCCTAGGTCAGCCCCGCCTGGCTAATGAGACGCAGCCAATTAGGCCACCACGAGGCTAGATGCTTCACTAGCTTCTTTTATCCCAGGCTTCCTGCAGCTGCTAGGGTGAGAGTGAGTCAGAGCACACTATCCATGTGAGCACCTCACCTCAGGCCTGGCACCCTGATGGCCAATGGACGTCTGAGTGAGACCGTTCACCAAACAGGAGACCTCGTCCCGCTCCTCAGGATGGTTTTTATCTGGGTGGCGGAAGATATAACCCTCATATCCTGCCCACCTCCACCCCCCCCAGGGTTCCTGCAGGGAATACAGACAGGCCCATGCTCTCCCCAGGAGTTCAGAGGCATTCACACTCATACCCCCACAATGTATGTACCAAGCCCCCCCGCCACGCTATGCCCTCCACACCACTGACATTCCAGACTTACTCTTCTTCTTCCTGCCAAAGAGGCTCTTGGTAACTTTAACAAACAGGATCCTCGCTGGGTTAAGGGGTATCAGGTCTGGGACTGTCACGCAGCTGCTGACAGGGAGCCGGTCAGGGGTGTAGCCCTGAGGAGGGAAGTCATGTGAGCAAAGAAGGGAGGGCCCAGGAGTCTGGTCATCTACCCCTGCTGAATCCCCTGGGGACATGCAGACTTGACTTAGAGGTCTGGGGAGCCACGGACCTTGGTAAAGAAGTCATGGCGCAGGATCTGGTCAATTGAGGGGCGGTCTTGGGGCGAGGCTCGAAGGATGGCAGCCAGCAGCTGCCGGGCGGGCAGTGAGAGGCTGGCGGGCAGTGTGTAGTGAACCTGTTTGATGCAGCGATATGTCTCCTTCAAGTCAACTGTCTCAAAGGGGGGGTTCCCACACAGCAGTGTGTACCTGAAGGGCAGAGATGAGGCAGTCAGGAGTACAGCCAAAGGGACAGCCTGCTAGGGCCCCCGCCAGCCTACAGATGACCCTGGGACTTACATGACACAGCCCAGGGACCACACGTCGGCCTCGGGGCCGTGGCCCTGTCTCTGTAGCACTTCTGGGGCCACATAGTTGGGGGTGCCACAGATGGTTCTGAAAAGGGATAGGGAGGAAGAGAGGAGGAGGTTCAGACCCAGCCTGGCTAGCCCACCTCTCCTACCCCCCCTCCCTGCCCTCTCCCCTGCCCACTGTGAGTGCAGACAAAGCAGCTGCCTGTCACCAAAGGCAAGAGAACTCCTGTTCCCGCTTGTCCTGGGACAATGGATGCTGGGATGGCAGCTGAGTCCCCGCCCACCGCCTGGCCCAGCTGCTCAGCTGCTCTGAAGGACAGGAGAGCCTTGACCCCCACCTCCGACCCTCCTCCAAGGTTAGCATCCTTTCCTCAGTCCCCCACTCCCGTCTGTCAGACACCACACAGGCTGTCACCTCCTGTGCTGTGCCACACACAAACCAACACCAGCTGTCATATCCCCCAAACACTCATAGGCCGCACACGCTCTCTGTTACCACTCACACCCAGTCAGCGTGGCCACAGTGGGGGCTTCTTACACAAGGTATCAGGTTCTGCCATTCCCACACTCAGTCTGTCTCATACACACATCGCTTATGTCATGTACCCCCATCCATACATAGGATCTGGTCGAATATCTCTGAGAATCCTTACATCTGTCTCAGGGATTCAAAGAGCCTTTCCACCAGTCCCAGGAACTCCAGCTATCACCTCCACCTTGCCCCCGCCACACAAACAACCCACCATCCCCTTCCCATCTATCACACACACACATCACGTAGTCATCATGCCTCCCACATACATACTCACTGTCATGCACGTCATCTGTGTCACACAGACTGTTGCCACCCCTGTCCTCAAACACTCACTTCTTCCTATGTTCCAGGGGTTCCAACCGGGTTGCCAGCCCAAAGTCCCCCATCTTCAGTTCCATGTTCTCAGTGATAAAAAAATTCCCTGAATGGGGGCAGAGAGGTGTGTCAGAGTCTCTTCTCTCTGCTTCCCCAACCCCCAATCCTGCCGGCCCAGGAGTCTCACCCAGCTTGAGGTCTCGATGTAGGATACCGCGCTGGTGCAAGTACTTGAGTCCGGAAAGGATCTGGCGAAGGTAATAGCGCACCTCCGGCTCCAAGAGAGTGTGCCGGGCCTTCCAGATGTGGGCCAAGGACTGCAGAGAGCCACCTGAGCTTCAGCCCCTGATCCGCCCACTCTGACCCTCCCTCCATCCGCGTTCACCGAGGAAGAGACAGGGCTCCAGCTTTGGGTCTTAAGCCTCCCCCCCTTACCTTCCCTCTCCCACTCTCGGTCATCGCCCACCTTTCGGCTGCAGAGCTCCAAGAAAATGTATATGTTGTCGGCATCCTCAAAGTGGTGCGAGAAACGCACGATGTGGCGGTGCTGCAGGCCGCGGTGCAGCTCAATCTCGTTTAGGATCTACAACAGGGGCGCGGGGTGGTCATCCCTCAAGGGCTCCCTCACCACTGTCCCCTCCCCAGCCCTGGTCCGCTGGAGCCGGGCCCACCTTCTCGCGCTGATGCGGCTTGGTGATGCGGCTCTGCGAGATGACTTTGACCGCGTAGGCGTTGCCCGTCTCTGTGTCAGTGGCCTCATAGCAGCGGGCAAAGCCCCCCTATGAGGAGGGGCATCAGGCAGGGCGCTCCAGGCCAGCCAAGTCTGGCCCGCAGACGTCCCCGCCCCGAGGACAAGCGTCCCCGCGCCGGGGACAAGCGTCCCCGAGTCCCCGCGCCGAGGGCAAGCGCCCCCGCCCCACCGGCGCGGTCAAGGAGGTCAAGGGGGACCCCCCATTCCCTTCGCTAACACACCACCCCCCCAGTTCACCTTGCCCAACAGGCGGCCTTTGAAGTAGGTGCGACCGCTGCGCGGGTCGGTGATGAGGCGCCCTGGGTCCGTCGCGGGCGGCCCAGCCAGCATCTCCAACTCAGATCCAGGCAAGGCACTCCCAGGCGGCCCGGGCCCGGCAGGGGGCGCGGGCGGCGCGGCCGCACGCGAGAAGGGGCGCGGGGATAGAAAGCCTGCGGCGGGCTCCATGCAGGCGGTGCGTGGTAACGCGGGCCCGGCTCGTTTCGGTTCCGCCCGGCCGGGGCCGCGCGTAGCGCCGCGGGGATCTTTGCTACACTGCGCTGGCGCCCGAGGGAGCCCGGCGTTTTTATCAATGAACGCCTGTCTCCTCCCCGGCACTTCGTCATTAAGAGCCCGCCCCCTTCCAGGCGGTGAGTCACTGAGAAGCCACGCCCCCTCCCGAGCCTTCCGTCACCAAGAAGCTCCTCCTCACACCCAACGCAAGTCCAGGCCCAGCCTCCTACCCACGCCTTAAAGACACAACCATTCTGTTAGTGACCATTCGGGTGCGACCAGAAGGTGGAGGTCAACCGTTTTTCCGTATCCCTCCCCCTACGCCCTGGTGACCGAGAGTCCCGTTCATAGGGGTCTCTTTCTTTCCCCATTTTTCGAGCTTTTTCTTAAGTCTGAATTGGGCTGGGTATCTGGGGAGTCTCCCCAAACAACTAGATAGACCAGCGATCCTGGGGAAGGGAGAGTCAGAGGCGGCGCTCGCTTTCGCCAGGGGGCGTCACCAACACGCTCTTTTAAGTGCGCGAGACCTTCCGCCTTCCCACGCCCTAGGCCAAAGCCCCCCAGGCCCAGCCCAGTACTAGGAAGAATTGCACAGTCCTGAGCCTGGCTTCGGACCCTCTGGTGAAGGAGCGGGGATGCGGAGGACAGCCATGCTGAGTTTTGGGGTCAAACAGCCCAGCATTCAAGGTTTTTACGACGTGTCTCATCGCATCCTCTGTTACCCTCTTCCACAACCTTGAGACTTGAATAGGCGGGGTCCCCTATTCCCTTTCCTTATAAACTCCTACTGCCTTGAGTCAGCAGTCAGAAGGCCAGAAAGTGAAGAATGGGAATCAGGATTTTCTCAAATCTAGTGATGGACAACTGAGCAAGGATCCTGGGGCCAGACCCCGAGTTCATGCCAACCCTTCCCAGGGCCAGAAACGGAGAGCGGTGGGGGTCTTAACCATTCTGGGGTGTTCATCCTGGCTATCACAGGCTTTCCCTTGGCTTTGTCCTTCTCACCTCTCTGCCCTCGCTGTGTGCCATTGGATCAGTTATTAAGTCATTCAGGCCTGGAAGATCTATGGAGAGTACCTGGTAAGTGCCAAGCGCTGGCTGAACACGTCTGCTCAAGGCTGCAGCCCTCATTTAGTCTGCACTCCGATGGATGGAAACAGTCGCAGGCAAGTATAGGGACAACTTCATCACAGACTTTGAAAAGTGCTGTGGGGGAAGTCAACAGAAGAGGAACGAAAGAGCTTGCTTTAGAAAGAGTAGCCAGGGGGCGCCTGGGTGGCTCAGTTGGTTAAGCAACTGCCTTGGGCTCAGGTCATGATCCTGGGATCAAGCCCTACTTCCCGGCGCCCGCTGGGCAGAAAATCTGCTTCTCCCTCTCTCACTCCCCCTGCTTGTGTTCCCTCTTCTGGCTGTGTTTCTATCAAATACATAAATAAAATCTTTAAAAAAAAAAAAAAAGAGTAGCCAGGTGAGTCAACAAATATTGATTAGAACCTAATTCCTGTCAGTTTTATCTCCCCAAAGCTAAAAATTTCTGCACAGTACCCACCTCCCTCCATCTTCCCCTCCCAGCTTAATCTGAGTTGTAGTCCTTCCCTTTAGGATTAGTGATCATTTCAACAGAAACTTGATGCTCTCTCCACCTTTCCTGTCATCTGGTTGCATCCTCCCTCCATGTTGCCCAACCACCCCACCCCTCATCAAGCCCTCTAACCTTGCCCTTCATGGCCACTGATGGGAGAAACCAAACAGCCTGAAATGTGGTGGCCGTAAGTGCCATAGTCAGGAGTTTGGTCTTTATCCTACAAGTCAACGGTTTTCCAGTGAGGAAAAGGTAGTGGTGGAACCAGAAAGGACAGATCTACAGGGAAAAGGAGGCCAAAGCATGTGTAGTTTGAAAAGGCATATTTGAGGTTGCAGTTGCTTAACCAACTGAGCCACCCAGGCGCCCCTATATTTGGAAAATAAAGCAAAATGTCTTTGTATTTGTTTGGTAGGGCTGCTGAAACAAAACACTATGCACTAGGTGGTTTAGACAACATAAATGTATTTTCTCATAGTTCTGAAGGCTGGAAGTCCAAGCTCAAGGTATTGACCAAGTTGATTCTGAAAAAAGTCTCAGGTGGTGTGACTTGCGCCAGGCCATGTCACCAAGCCAGGGTTTAATACCTGATCTAATTGCAGTTTCCACCCCCCCCTGGAAATATAAATCTTAACCTGTCAGGAATTTTCTGAATGTCACAGGACATTCTCCATCCCCCAAAGAAAGAGGAGGTGATCTGTATGATAAGACCCCCTGATCTTCCTCCTAAGAGGAAGTGACCTTGCCTGCAATAATCCTTTCTTTTATTTTGCTTCTAACTTTCCTGCCCCAACTCCTCCTTCCTATAAAAACTTTCCATTTTGTACAAACTTCTCAGATCCCTCCTCAACTTGCTAGATGGGATTCATGACTCATTTAATAAAGCCAAATAGGTCTTTAAATCTACTTAGCTGAATTTGCCTTTTTAATTTTCTTTTTTTTTTAATTTTAGAGGCATCTGGGTGCTCAGTCAGTTGCATGTCTGCCTTCAGCTCAGGTCATGATCCTGGGGTCCTGGAATTGAGCCCCTGTCAGGCTCCCTGCTTACTGGGGAGTCTGCTTCTCCCTCTCCCTCTGCCCCTTCCCCTGCTTGTGTGCTCATTCTCTCTCTCTCAAATAAATAAATTAAATCTTAAAGATTTATTTAAGAGAGAGAGAGAGAGAGAGGGAGCATGCTTAAGTAGGAGCAGGGGGAGGGACAAGAGGGAGGCAAGGGCCTCAATCCCATGACCTTGAAACTATGACCAGAGCCAAAATCAAGAGTCAGAGGCTCAACTGACTGAGCCACCCAGGTGCCCCTGAATTTTTTTTTTTTTTTTTGACAGAGAGAAACACAGCCAGAGAGGGAACACAAGCAGGGGGAGTGAGAGAGGGAGAAGCAGGCCTCCCGCCGAGCAGGGAGCTCGACGCGGGACTTGATCCCAGGTCTCCGGGATCATGACCTGAGCCGAAGGCAGTCGCTCAACCAACTGAGCCACCCAGGCGCCCCTGAATTTTTTTTTTTTTAAGATTTTATTTATTTGACAGAGAGAAACACAGCCAGAGAGGGAACACAAGCAGGGGGAGTGAGAGAGGGAGAAGCAGGCTTCCTGCCGAGCAGGGAGCCGGATGTGGGACTTGATCCCAGGTCTCCGGGATCATGACCTGAGCCGAAGGCAATCGCTTAACCAACTGAGCCACCCAGGAGCCCCATGAATTTTGTTTTTTAACAGTTTCTTCTGAGGCCTCTCTCTTGGTTTGTAGATAGTGTCTCCCTTTGAGTTCACATGGTCTTTATATTTTTAAACTTAAATATAACTGACATAGGTTATATTAGTTTCAGGTGTATAACATAGATTTGACAGTTCTACACATTACTCAGTGCTCACTACCGTAAGTGTAGTCATCATGTGTCACCATACACCATTATTGTAATACTGACTACATTCCTTACAGTGTACTTCTTTTAATCTCCATCTGTGCAACTTAATTATTTTATAATTGGCAATTTGTAACTCTTTTTTTTTTAGATTTTATTTACTTATTTGTCAGAGAGAGAGAGAGAGAGCACACATAAGCAGGGGGAGCGGCAGGCAGAGGGAGAAGCAGGCTCCCCATTGAGCAAGGAGCTGGATGTGGGACTTGATCCTACGACCCTGGGATCATGACCTGAGCCAAAGACAGACACTTAACAGACTGAGCCACCCAGGTGTCCTGAAATTGTACCTCTTAATCTCCTTTATCTACATGATATTTCTCTCTGTTTGCCTTAATCTCTTCCCCTCATAAAAACACCAGTTGAATGTCTGCCTTCACCTCAGGTCATGATCTCAGGGTCCTGGGATCGAGCCCCTATGTATCAGGCTCCCTGCTCAATGAGGAGCCTGCTTCTCCCTCTCTCCCTCTCCCTCTGCCACCTGCTTGTGAGCTCTCTCTCTCTCTCTCTCTCTCTCTCTCAGTGCATGCTCTCCCAAATAAATAAATAAAATCTTTAAATATATATATGTATATATTTATGTATATATTTAATGTATATATATGTATATATTTAAAGATTTTATTTATTTGACAGAGACAAACACAGCTAGAGAGGGAACACAAGCAGCGGGAGTGAGAGAGGGAGAAGCAGGCTTCCCGCAGAGCAGGAGCCCGATGTGGGACTTGATCCAAGGGACTCCAGGATCATGACCTGAGCTGAAGGCAGACGCTTAATGACTGAGCCACCAGCCACCCTAAATAAATAAAATCTTTAAAAAAAAACAAAACAGGGTGCCTGGGTGGCTCAGTGGGTTAAAGCCTCTCCCTTCGGCTCAGGTACTGATCTCAGGGTTCTGGGATCAAATAAATATATAAAATCTTTAAAAAAAAACAAAAGCCCACCAGTTGAATCAGACGTGGGTCCACCTAGCAGCCTCATTTTAACTTCCTTACTCCTTTAAAGGTTCAGTCTCCAAAGATAGTCACATTCTAAAGTACTGGGGTTAGGACTTTGTACAGAAGTCACAACTTTACCTCCACCCAGCTTTGGTCTCCATATGAAACTCTTCAATAACAACATTAACAAAAGAACAACGAACACAAGTTTAATAACATGTATAACTTATGCATGGAAGAATGGGAGATACCCAGGGAAAAATGAGTAACTCTCTGATCTAGCTTAGAATTCAGGTTTAAATACCATCTTTTTATTTATTTATTTATTTATTTGTTTATTTATTTATTTAATTTGACAGCGAGATCACAAGTAGGCAGAGAGGCAGACAGAGAGAGAGGAGGAAGCAAGCTCCCTGCTGAGCAAAGAGCCCGATTCCGGCCTCGATCCCAGGACCCTGAGATCATGACCTGAGCTGAAGGCAGAGGCTTTAACCCACTGAGCCACCCAGGTGCCCTTAAATACCATCTTAATAGGGAAAAGGGAAGGGAAATATAGGCCTCTTAAGGAAAAGTAAATGATTTCTAGAAAAGATGAATGGTCTCTTAGAAGAATGGATGGAAGATATAATTTGTGCCTAACTTTGTCTGGATATGGCATAGACTTCTAGTTTTTTCTCCTGTGATATGAGAAGAAATTCCCAGGAAGGGCATTTATGCCCTTCGAGTCCTTTTAGAGATCTGTCTTTAGGCAGATAAGGGGAGTTCAGAGAAGGCCTCTCTCTGCATTTGCTGTTTTTCAAGTACCTACAGTTCAAAATAGTCAGTATGCCACATTGTTGTGCCATAGTCCGTTACCCTTCACTGTCTTCTCCCCTAGGGAGGTTAACAAGATTTTTGAGCCCTCCTCCAGAAACAAGGACACCAGGACATCTTCCTGAATGTTGTAACTAAAGGGCCAGGAAGTCGCCTCTCTCTCCTCCCTCAGTGTAACATATGCAATCATGAATGGATCTTACTCACCTGCCGTGCACCAGGCACTGGGCTAAGCATTTATGCTGTTGACTGCTCACAATAGCCATATGATATGGATGTGATTATTATTCCCACTTCACAGATGAAGAAACTGAGGCTCAAAGTGTTAAGCTGTTACACAAGGTCACATACCGCTACCAAAGGGTAGAGTTAAATTCTGAACCCAAGATGTCTGCCTCCACTATTCACCACCGCCTGACTTTTCTGGGGGTCACTGGTTCTCTGTCCTTCCATCTGTTCTCCTTCTACACTGCTCCGTGTCTCCATGTCCCTGTTATCAATGCTCTTTCTCCTCTCCTGCCCCAAGAATCTCAAAATCTCTGTCCACGCTGAGGTCTTTAAGTTCTCCGGGTCTCCATCCCCTTGAAGATGCTGTTAGGCTCTGCTGCCCCTAGCTGAGCATGTGTTCCCACATTCCTTGCCCCCTTGGCAGCTCAGAGTCAGAATTTCCCTCTCTCCCTCTCTTTTTTTTGCGCCCCCCCCCTTTTTAAAAGATTTTATTTATTTATTTGACAGAGAGAAACACAGCGAGAGAGGGAACACAGCAGGGGGAGTGAGAGAGGGAGAAGCAGGCCTCCTGCCAAGCAGGGAGCCCGATGTGGGACTCGATCCCGGCTCTCCAGGATCATGACCTGAGCCGAAAGCAGTTGCTTAACCAACTGAGCCACCCAGGCGCCCCTGCCCCTTCTTTTTAAAGATTTTCTCTTTCTTTCAGAGAGAGAGCCCAAGCACAGGGAGGGACAGAGGGAGAAGGAGAGAGAGAGTGAAATTTCAGCAGACTCTGCGCTGAGCACAGAGCCCGAGGGAGAGTGCCTGACTCAGTGGATTAAGTGTCTGACACCTGATTTTGGCTCAGGTCACGATCTCAGGGCGGTGGGAATGAGCTCCCATGTCGGCCTCTAAGCTCAGCAGGGAGTCTGCTAGAGATTCTATCCCTCCCTTCTCCTTCTAAAATAAAATCTTAAAATAAATATATAAATAAATAAATCAGATGCTTAACTCACCGAGCCACCCATGTGCCCCTCAGAATCAGAATCTCTTGTCAGTGTCAGGTCACTGAGGTCAAGGGAGCCTTTCAAGAATGAGAGCTGCCAAGGGACACCTTGCTGGCTTAGTCAGTACAGCATGTGACTCTTTTTTTTTTTTTTTTTAAAGATTTTATTTATTTGACAGAGAGAAACGCAGTGCAGAGAGGGAACACAAGCAGGGGGAGTGAGAGAGGGAGAAGCAGGCCTCCTTCGGAGCAGGGAGCCCGATGTAGGACTCGATCCCGGGTCTCCCAGATCATGACCTGAGCTGAAGGCAGTCGCTTAACCAACTGAGCCACCCAGGTGCCCGAGTATGTGACTCTTAATCTCAGGGTTGTGAGTTTGAGTCCCACATTGAATGGGGAGCCTACTTGAGATAAAAAAAAAAAAAAAGAAAAAAAAAGAATGAGAGCTACTAAGTAAGGGTAGAGCTTGGGAGGAGGCCACTGGAGTCAGCAGTAAGATCTCGGGTGACTGGTGAATGCAGAAGCCGAAGTCCTAAAGCCAAACCAGAGAGATGCTAATAGCTACAAGAGAGTTTCATACTCACCATGTGCTGTTCTGAGCCCTTTGTAAATATTAATTCATTTAATATCCATAGCAACTCTATGAGAAAGGTATTATCCTTCCTATTTCCCCGTGGAGAAATAAAACACAGAAATGTTAAACATCTTGCCCAAGGTCACAAAGGTAGTTCACAGTGCTCAGATTTGAAAATCTGGGCAGTCTGGCTCCAGACTCCAGGCTGTAAAATGCCAAGCCATATATCTAACTCTGGGCTGTGAGGAGGGGAGAGGGGTATGGGCGGTTAGGATCCGGAGAGAGTAAGATGCAGAACTAGAGGACAGATAAAGGGTGGAGTAAATGATTTACAGGTGGAGTGGTTCCCTCTCCTGGACCATAAACGGAAGGGACCTGTCAGTCTCTGGAAAGGGAGATAAGGTTGGGAAGGGCTGGGAGGGAACTAGGGACTCCCCTTCCTGGAGTGAGGCTTCAACTCCTGTACCTTTATCCATGGCTCTGTGGGAAACTCACAGCCCAGTGATCCAGAGTGTTGGTAACAGGCAGGAGCCTGAGGGCCGTAGAAGCAGATGGGGGGGTAGCACCATGATTGAAGTGCACCAGCCGGGATTGTTCTCAAGGAAGCTCCCAGGATCTCAGGACCAGAGCTCCTCCCAGTCCCAGGCCTGGCCCACCAGGTACAAGACTCTTTAAGTGGTATGCAGCCCAAAGTGCTCTCGAAATCCACAGATCAGAGCTT